>JANAVB010012598.1:7682984-7947616 GCA_029216955.1 Iris pallida | reverse complement strand
TATATAAGCACAAAGTATTTATAGGTATTCATGTATTTACATATAAATAGATATATATATTGTATATGTATGTATATAAGTATTTTATATATGTTTTAATATGGCCAGCGGCCCAGCCCAGTTACTAACCCCACCCCCCGGCCCACAGTCTACAGGGCCAAGCCCAGTCCAGCTTTTCCCCACAGAAACGAGCAAAACCGAGCAGTAGAGGAAAAACCCTATCCTATTTAATAACCTAACTCGTAATCGAGGGGGAGATCGAAATGATCAAAACCCTAACTCTGAAACCGCGCGCCACCTTCCTCCTCCCCTGGGCGAACCACCCAGCGGCCGTGCACCGCCGGGGGGACCACCGTCGTCGGCCAGAATACTCGCACGCGCGGCCGAAGATGACAGCAGCAGCGCCATAACCGACCACCAGGTAACCCCCTATCGAGATCAATATCTTACGAATACTCGATGAAATTTCGATCTACGAAATCCTACGTTAGCCTATATGACCCTTTAGTAATCCTGGTAAATAGATTCGATCATGATGGATCAGTCGTCCGAGATTCGATCGAAAGATCGGTGAAAATCAGTCCTAAAACAGGACATAAAACCGACTCAAACCCCTGTTGGAAGGCGAATTACCGCTAACCTGAAGAGAAATGTCAAAATCTATTTAAACAGCAATAGAGACACCTAAACGACCTAGAAACCCCATCATTAGTTTTAATTCTAGTTGTTTGGAGTAGTAAGAAATCGAATCGAAAATCAGGAAAAACAGTTTTAGAAAATATAGAATTTCAATGAAATCCTTCCACACGACGTGCGTCCCGCCATTTGGGCGACGTGGTCGCGCACCGAAGTTATCGAAAGCTGCATAATGGCTTCGTGGTCGTGTGGGCTTTGACGGAATTCAAATTGGTCACGTGTGAGCGACGAATTTGATGCGTATCGTCGAAATTCACCGTATCGTGCACTTTGTAAATTCTCCAATTACTTGTGCACGCTGATCGGATCGAAACGAAACTTGCGCCAATAGAACCGTATCATTTTTCTGGTCCTGTATGCCAAGTTTGGTCCAATTCTGAGACAGTTGAATCGACGTCGTTTTGTGGGCCCCGCGGTTCCACTCAACGGGCGATTTTGTGTACGGCCCGCCGAATCCAACTTTGGACATACGGTTGGGTCGTATCGGAAAACTGGATCCATAGACATATAGTTTGATGACTTTAGAGACGTTGACTCTGGCACGCTTTTCGGTGCAAAGCGGGTCCAACGACGGATACCGTTTTTGTCCAAAATTACCGTTTTGCCCCTGTGTCCAGAATTGGGCTTAAGGACAGGCAATGCTAGCTAATTTGACTATTCTGAAATGTTAGTACTATTTATTTCAGCATCCGGAGACTTCTACATGTGTTGACTGATTGTGGCTCATTGTGGTATAGTGTTATTGGTTTCTCCAGCTAAGGACCTCAGGCAAGTGCACTTTCTGATTGCTTTTCGATTCATAGTAGTCTTTTCATTTCATGTCTATATATATTGCTGCTTGTTGACACGCTCGTCACGGAGTAGTCGGCAGGGGAAATACTAAGTAAATACGTGAACAACCCAATTACATTACTGAACGATAGCTAAGTCATACACACTCACGTATGAGTTAGCCGTACCATTACTAAACGATAGCCATCGTATGATGTGCCGTATTAGTCCAGTCGTTCACGTATTAAAAGGTATTTCACACCACATAGGTAGATGTCTTATTTTTTTCTTTTACTTTTCCACCGTGCCATGTCATCAGTTTTCTTACTAGCTTTCATATTCCATATGCTATTTTCATGTCTTGTTAATTCTATTGTGTTTTCGCATTGTCGTCGATTTGTGTACTTGTTCCATTCCTGACTGGAAACCAATATTTTTCAGGTTTAGCCGCGATCACTCTTAGCACTAGGAGAACTTGGGTATGCTGAAGAGAACCTAGAAATAGAAAGCAATTGTATCAACTTCATTAATTGTAAATCTTGTATTTTCTTTAATTATAAATCTTGTAAATTTTGTAATAAATATAGAATTGTGAATGAGCATCAAATGTTATTTCTTGAGCATTTATTCTTGCGGGCTTGACAGCGTTCTACCGCCGACTCTGCGGCGTAGGCTGGCTTGGACACGTCTCGTATCCGGAAAAACGGGTGCGGGTTGTGACAAATTTTTGTGGTGGCCCACGCAGGTCAGTTTTTGCAAAATATTGCGAACTCGTGATGGTATGTTAGCCGTACTATTGCGAGCCTGCGACCAGGAAATGCTCATTCACAAACTGGGAATTAAAATAATTTAAGGTAATGACTAGGACTAGGAGTCCCTTGTTCAAATTGACCGTTGGGTAGTTAAGGATGTTAGATAGGTCATACAATTTAGAATTTTTGATTGCTTGCTAGAACCCTATAGGTACACTCTTACTTTGATATGATGATATGACCCCATGTGAATATACTATTCGCTTGCTATGTTAGTCTTACCTAGAATTAAAGCTTTAACCTTGATGAATTGTTTAAATTTCTTTTGCTTTATTAGATATAAATCTTATATCATGAGTTAGAATTGCCTATTTTAAAATGCTCTTTTGCTGTAAGGAGTTAGTTTATAATTTATGATTCTATTATTTGTGAATAAATTTGAGTTAGATTTTGATTCTCACAAAACTCAAACTACTTGTACCTTCTTTCCAAAAATCTCGCCTACTTATATTTTGACTATCTTGACCAATGCTGCTATCACAGCCTAGTTTTGCAAGTTTACTCTTTTATCGAGCTTGATTCAAGACATATGTTTATTGGGGACGCCCGCTAACATATTGTCTAATCAGAATCATTGTATTACGGTCTGATCAACCATGATACAATTGGTTCGCTCTTCATCTATTTACCCTACATGGATTGAGATGTAGATGTCTCTAGGATCTCATCCACGACTGCTTTGACAATTCCGTTTGAATTATACATTCGCCTTTGAGTCACGTAATTGTATTCAGTGACATCTCTCTTGAACTCTTTATGTTTTGTCTTCACTGGTTGGAAAGACAAAACTCGTAATTATTAGATAGACACAGAGTATTCCCATGGCTATGATAGTTGTATATGCAAGTGTAGGTACCCTCGGCCAGCCCTGTGACAGGAACCTTGCCACCATATCCTAGCCTCTAAGGTGGGTAGAAGTCCTCGGAGTTTTCGGAGTTACAAAATGACAAGAAAGAGGATACAACTATTTTGAGAAATTAAATTTGAGGAGATTAAGGGAATACTAGACTTTGAATTTTAAGAAATAGTTATGAATTTGAATTTCGAGGACGAAATTATTTTTAAGGTGGGTAGATTTGTAGCCTCCCTTCCCGAAAATTTTCAAAATATTTTTTTATTATTTATTTGATTTAAAATGGTAATTTTTAGATTTTATAAATAATTATTTAGTTAATTGTTACGGTAGATGATTTTAGCCATGGTGGAGTTTTGGAGTACAAAACGACAAGGAATTGTGGCACGGGAGAGGTAGCAGTGTGCCTTGACTAGTGTACTAGCCATGCCCGGGGAGACCTAGCCCTAGGGACGTCCTAACTAGGAAAACCAGGCCAAGTTGCGACTTAACCCTTACCGAAGATTTGATTTATTATTTAATTATTTATTATTAAGGTTTATTGACTGGTGGAAGACCCGGTTGTACCAAACCAGTCTGGACTGGACCCGAGCTGATGCCAAGCCCATGTAGGCATGCAGTGCGACCAACGGTGTCCATGTAGATATATAGATGTATATACAATTGCAGCTTATTTCATAATACAGAAAGCAGTTTTCTGTTATATATATATATATATATATATATATATATATATATATATATATATATATATATATATATATAATTCTCGTAGCTAATGTGGCATTAGACTATATAATTGGATGTCTAATGATATATACACCATTATTGGTTTATTATTTTTCGTTATTATTATTATTAATTTATTGAGAGTGTTATTTAATATTATTATTTTATTAGTTTGGTTAGATAATTGTGGTAATATATATATATATATATATATATATATATATATATATATTATATATATTATATATATATATATATATATATATATATATAAATTACATATGTATAAATGGGTATGTATAGAAGTGTATATATGTGTGTACGTATATATAAATATATATATGTGTGTGTGTGTGTGTGTGCATGTGTATGCATATACGGATATATAAATAAATATGATATATCATGTATGTTATAAATAAATATATAAATGTAAGTAAATGTATATATACATATATATAGGAATTTAAATGTGTATATACATAGGTATGCATATATACGTGTGAAGGCGTACGTATGTATATGTGTATATGAGTATTATATATAAAAATAGATTATACATATGTATATGTGAGTATATATAAAAATAGATTATACATATGTGTATATACATAGGTATGCGTACGTATGTATATGTGAGTATATGTGAGTATATATAAAAATAGATTATACATATACATATGTATATGTGAGTATATATATATATGTATATATATAAGCACAAAAGTATTTATAGGTATTCATGTATTTACATATAAATAGATGTTATATATATTGTATATGTATGTATATAAGTATTTTATATATGTTTTAATATGGCCAGCGGCCCAGCCCAGCTACTAACCCTCCCCGGCCCACAGTCTACAGGGCCAAGCCCAGTCCAGCTTTTCCCCCACAGCCAACGAGCTCAAATCGAGCAGTAGAGGAAAAAACCCCATCCTATTTAATAACCTAACTCGTAATCGAGGGGGAGATCGAAATGATCAAAACCCTAACTCTGAAACCGCGCGCCAGCTTCCTCCTCCCCTGGGCGAACCACCCAGCAGCTGCGCGCCGCCGGGGGACCACCGCCGTCGGCCAGAATACTCGCACGCGCGGCCGAAGATGACAGCAGCAGCGCCATAACCGACCACCAGGTAACCCCCTATCGAGATCAATATCTTGCCGAATACTCGATGAAATTTCGATTTACGAAATCCTACGTATAGCCTATATGACCCTTTAGTAATCCTAGTAAATAGATTCGATCATGATGGATCAGTCAGTCCCGAGATTCGATCGAAAGATCGGTGAAAATCAGTCCTAAAACAGGACATAAAACCGACTCAAAACCCCTGTATTGGAAGGCGAATTGCCGCTAACCTGAAGAGAAATTTCGAAATCTATTTAAACAGCATTAGAGACAACCTAAACGACCTGGAAACCCCATCATTAGTTTTAATTCTAGTTGTTTGGATAGTAAGAGAAATCGAATCGAAAATCAGGAAAAACAGTTTTAGAAAATATAGAATTTCAATGAAATCCTTCCACACGACGTGCGTCCCGCCATTCCGGGCGATGTGGTCGCGCACCGAAGGTATCAAAAGCTGCATAATGGCTTCGTGGTCGTGTGGGCTTTGACGAAATTCAAATTGGTCGCGTGTGCGCGACGAATTTGATGCGTATCCGTCAAAATTTACCGTATCGTACACTTTGCAAATTCTCCAATTACTTTGTGCACGCTCATCGGATCGAGACGAAACTTGCGCCAACAAAACCGTATCGTTTTTCTGGTCCTGTATGCCAAGTTTGGTCCAATTCTGAGACAGTTGAATCCGACGTCGTTTTACGGCCCCGCGGTTCCACTCAACGGGCGATTTTGTGCACGGCCCGCCGGAATCAAACTTTGGACATACGGTTGGGTTCGTATCGGAAAACTGGATCCGTAGATATATAGTTTGACGACTTTAGAGACCATTGACTCTGACACGTTTTTCGGTACAAAGCGGGTCCAACGGCGGACACCGTTTTTGCTCGAAATTACCGTTTTGCCCCTATGTCCAGAATTGGACTTAAGGACAGGCAATCCTAGCTAATTTGACTATTCTGAGAATGTTAGTACTGTTTATTTCAGCATCCGGAGACTTCTACATGTGTTGACTGATTGTGGCTCATTGAGTGGTATAGTGTTATTGGTTTCTCCAGCTAAGGACCTCAGGCAAGTGGACTTTCTGATTGCTTTCCGATTCATAGTAGTCTTTTCATTTCATGTCTATACATATATCTTGCTGCTTGTTGACACGCTCGTCACACGGAGTAGTCGGGAGGGGAAATATTAAGTAAATACGTGAACAAACCCAATTACATTACTGAACGATAGCTAAGTCATACACACTCACGTATGAGTTAGCCGTACCATTACTGAACGATAGCCATCGTATGATGTGCCGTATTAGCCCAGCCGTTCACGTATTAAAAGGTATTTCACACCACATAGGTAGATGTCTTTTATTTTTTCCTTTTACTTTTCCACCGTGCCATGTCATCAGTTTTCTTACTAGCTTTCATATTCCATATGCTATTTACATGTCTTGTTAATTCTATTGTGTTTTCGCATTGTCATCGGTTTGTGTACTTGTTCCATTCATGACTGGAAACCAATATTTTTCAGGTTTAGCCGCGATCACTCTTAGCACTGGAAGAACTTGGGTATGCTGAAGAGAACCTAGAAATAGAAAGCAATTGTATCAACTTCATTAATTGTAAATCTTGTATTTTCTTTAATTATAAACCTTATAAATTTTGTAATAAATGTAGAATTGTGAATGAGCATCAAATGTTATTTCTTGAGCATTTATTCTTGCGGGCTTGACAGCGTTCTACCGCCGACTCTGCGGCGTAGGCTGGCTTGGACACGTCTCGTATCCGGAAAAGCGGGTGCGGGTCGTGACAATCAACACATGAGGTGTATTGACTAAACAAACACTGTCAAACGGTCCCCTGACCGAATAAACTTTGGGCTACACTGGGGTACCACATGTCTACTAGTCGTATTCTTCCGCCCGACTAACTGACAAGTACATGTCCAACACGATAAACATTAACAACACGATACACATAATCACGATAAACTAGAAGTTGGGTATGAACATGTACATATACTCTAACGACTCTAACTCTCGTGTACAAGCAGTAATAATGATCAATTGAGAACAATTACGACATGAAATATAAATATGTAACAGTGAAAAGACAGTATAACATACAGTACAAAATAAAGGTAATATAATGCCATAGTGAAACTTGTATGATTTAAGTTGCAGTTGATGCGCAACATGATCTTATTGGCATAGAATAGTCGTAGGTGCCAAAAGTATGCAAAATGATCTTAATCGATGGGACGGACCGTGTCATTGAGTCCAGAATAGTCAAATTAGCTAAGGACGATGTAGGGAGGTCCGAGATTGCAAAAAGATAAGAAATAAGCGATTGGCCATTGTAGAAGCATCAAAAATCTCAGCTGACGATATTCCTCCACTACAGTGCAATTAAAACAACTGTGCAGACAGAGTGTTAAAAAGACAAAACATAAGATATGGAAGAAAATTCTTTTATTATCATGTCTTCAAAGGTCTAGTACAGACTCATCAAGGCTACATATAAAGGACCAACCCTATTTTTCTACAAGGGATTGATTACAGATTCAGCAAAGCCTAGAGGATTCTACAAGGGGTTTAGTCTTTGTCAAAGCGCAGTCCTCCTTCTTCTCGGTACGCATATTGGAAGATTGATCCCCATTGAAGCGTATTCTGACTTTCTTGTGGGCACAACCCTCCAAAAGCGCATCAGCTACTCGACTGAAGCGAGCAACTTCCTGAAGCAGCAATTGGCCCGGGTTTCCAGAAGGCGCAGAAGGTTTCAAAAGCCCAGAATGGGCAGGACAGAGCACAACCTGTGGCTCTTCGGGTTAGCCATCCACATACAAGCTAGGTCGTCAAGACCTCGAAGACCTCCAAGGCGTCGCCCAGGTTCGAACTCCTTATGAGAAGCATTCCAGCATGTTCCGAGGCTCATCAGCAGTTCTTCTAGGAAGGCATAGCCCCTTTGAACGAAGGAATCATCAACCAAAATCCAACTTAGGCAAGGCCAACCGCAGCTCGAAGCTAAGTCTGGATCCAGCATGGTGTTGAAGGACAAGAAGAGGAAGAAGATGTGACTCTTCAGAAGAAACTCCCCCTTTATATAGGGCGGGAGTGGTCCAAAACGCAGGCCACATGGCCGACGGTCAAAGTTCCCACATTAATGGAATAAACCTAGGACTCAGCACGATGAACCTCATTAAATAAAGTTCATTCGACTAAGTCCTTGACTATCCTAGGACCCCTTGAAATTCCCCAAGTAACGGTGGAAATTAAGAGGGAGTCGTTCATTAAGGAGCAGTCATTCATTGCTCTTTAAAAGAAGACTTCAAAGCCAATGCCTTCAATCCAGAGGCACAGCTATATTACTACGCCAACCTCAGGCGCAGACTGGTGATGTTTTTCACATCACCTTAACTCCAACGGCGCAGCACTCTTCTCCGACCCAGATGCTTAACTACCTTTCGTTAGAGACTTGGGAGGTACCATTGCATCCAACACAAGTCCTCCTGCTGCTCCAAAAGCACAGTAACCTCGTCAACCTGAAGCACAAGTCTACTCATCGCCCTAAAGCACAGTGACTTCGTCGCTCGAAACATAGCCTTCTCGTCGCTCATACGCACAGAGGCTCCGTCGTCTTCGAAGCATAGTCCACTCATCGCCTGAAAGCACAGAGGCTCCGTAGTCTCCAGAAGAACGGTCTACTCGTCGCCCCAGAAGCGCAACAGTACTTGGACCTCGCCAGAGGCACAGGAAGCATGGTTCCACCCAGTCGGTTTGTTTAAATCCACTCTCTCGAAGATAGGATTTGGATTAATCATGATTGATATCTTATCATACTTATTTAAATCTTAGGCGAGGATCAATCGGAATCCAAATCTGAGATAAATCCTAAGATTTACTTGGCTGCATTCGAACAAGCAAATCGGCATACGCCACATGTCTTCTCCTTCGGTTATTATGATAACCACCAGAGATCTCGATTGAGGGGAATCTCAATGTCAGCCACGTGTCAGCGCCGTAAAAGCCCGTAATGTGTAATAATGACAGATTCTTTCATATCTCAAAACCCTAATGCAAATCGCATATGTGTTTTCTTCCCTTATAAATAGAAGGAGTTTGACAGATTCTTTTATATCTCAAAACCCTAATGCACCTCGCATATGTGTATTCTTCCCTTATAAATAGAAGGAGTTTTCCTTCAACTAGGGGAGACCACCGAATATCAAATCTCCAGCTCCAGGCATCCTCTTGATCGGCAACCCTAGAGTTCCATCAAAGGCATAAGAAAGTCAGAGCAAGTTCAACCCGTCGTCAGATCGTCAATGTAGTAAAGGAGCCGCTGCAGTGCTCGATCTCCACCGTCATACTTTCCCAGAAACTCTTCACCTTGTACTTAGAATATCCTGTTTAGGACTTCCTTCTCTGTATACAGGTCTTCCCCTTGTATTTAGAATATCATGTTTAGGACTTCCTTCTTTGTATACAGGTCTTCCCCTTGTACTTAGAATATCTTGTTTAGGACTTCCTTCTAAGTACACAGGCCCTTTTTACGTCCAATAAGCAAAACGTTCGTTCGACCTTTTGTGATGTCGAACAACCATGGGCAATATTTGATAAACGAAGAGATTTGGTATAGATAAATATCCATAATTATTCTAGAATATATATATATATATTTTTTTTATTCTAGAATATATATATATATATATATATATATATATATATATATATATATGAAAAACTCTACTTAGTCAAAATACTTAATAACTATATTAGAAAAATACTTATAATATTTAAAAACTATATTTTTATTAGTAAAAATAGTTTTAGATAAACACTTGAAAGTCACAAGAAATCATCTTTATATTAAAACTATAATTTTAGAAAATATGACGATAATACTTTGCTACAATATAGTTTTTAGATTAAAACTATATACGTAGATAATAATATATTTAAAATATATCAAAATATTAATAATAAATAACAATATTGATATATATATATATATATATATTTAGTGAAACCAATGAGATCAATAATGATGAATTTAATGCCAGAATAATATTATGAAATAATAATTTTATTAGTAGTAATAAAAGTATTGTATGTATATACATTTCTATACACCAAAATATACATACTTTATCACACTGATGTTTAGATAAAGTAATAAAAACAATATAAAAAAATAATTAAAATGGACAGCTGTTGTTAGTGTCCTTGAAAAGAGGGGAAAACTGGGATGGAGAGAACATTGGAGAGAGGGAGGAAATAATTTGCAAGAGAGAGAAAAGAAAGCATGAAAATAGGTCTCTGTTCTTCTGCTCCCATTGAGAAATTATTGTATGGTCCGGCCTCACCATGTGGCAATGGTGAATGGTGAGCCCGACCATTAATCTTTTGACACTTGGCATAATACGTGGCATAAATAATTTCCAAAAATTATTAAAATTATATTTAATATATAGAAGTTCACTTGAGATATAATTAGAAAAAAAATTCTTTCAAAAATATTAAAAAAAAAACTGACCTAGAAAATAAGAAAAATGTAGTGGTATAATAGATTATGCCAAGTGTCAAAAGATTAGTAGTCGTGCTCACCATTCACCATTGCCACGTGGTGAGGCCGGACCATACAATAATTTCTCGCTCCCATTTAATTGAAAGAAAGAGAGTGATAGAGAAGCATAGGGAGAGGGAAGATGAAGCTAGAGAGAATAGGAGGAGGAAGAGCGGGAGAGCCGCGGGATGAGAGTTTTTAGTCCGAGAAGAGGCGGCCTCAGTGGAGCGGCGTCATGTGTCCTGGGTTCCGCGCGTCAGCGGCTCCGGCAGAAGCTTGTGTACACGCAGTCGGCTCTTCGTACAGGAGTGTGGTAGAGAGATCGAGGCGGAGGGGGTTTGATAGTCCACCGATTGCGCTGAGTCGCGACAGAGATGGTCGGAATGGAGGAGGTGTTGTGGCCGTTCGACGAGCACAGTGCTGAGGTGGACTTCGGTGGGTGCGGCGGATCCGGTCGAGAAAAGGGGACGGAGCAACTCGACGGCGAAGCGCAAGCACGCACTTTTGTTGTCGCATTGGGGTTGCTGCTCTGGCGGGTTGAAGGCTTTGGTGGGGATGATGATGACGTTGATGGTAGCAGGAGGTGGAGGAAGTTGGTATGGCGGGGCTGCCGAGGTCACGGTGGCGCGGGAAGGGTTTGGCCGAGAGTGGGAAAAAAGGGTCGGGGTTAGGGACAGCAACGAAGGCCAGAGTTGTGGAGTCAGGGCGGCGATGGCGGCCAGGGGCTCGGGAAGTAGGGCGACTAGGGTTAGATTTAGGGTTTTAGATTAAGAAATTGGTTTAGGGATTTGGGAATTAGGTTAGAGATTTGGAGATCGGGAATTGGGGATTTGGATTGTGTCAGATTGTCGACACGGCGGAGGAATGTAGATGTAATAGAAATAGAAAAATAATATGGACACGGATAAGGTACACGCACGAGAGATGGTGCTTGGCTATGGTTGAGATGTTTGGGTTGTGGAGAACCAAAGGGGACTCCCCTCCTTTATATAGGGATGGTGGTTTCCTAGCTAGGAAAGGATTATGAATCTAATATTGATCAAATCTTTCATAATTTAAATTAATAAATCAAATATAACCAAATCTAAATATATCAATAATGATAATACTCAATATTTATCAAATAAATCTAATAAATTTAAATTGATATAGATAGATCAAAACTTAAATTAAAATAATAGTTTTAAATTAATATTCAATATTATCAATAATCTATAAAAATAGATTTTTCATAAATACCAAATCTCATTTAAAATAATATAGTAGTATATTTTATTGATCAAGGCAATAATTAATAAATAAAACTAAATCAAATATAAGTTTAATACTTACTACAACAATTCAAAGTATTAACAAAATATTTTCATAAAACTCCAATCTAATTTTGGAAAACATAGTTTGGTAAAACCATTTTGTAAATCAAAAATATTCACGATTTTTTTCATAGAAATCGAATACAAAATTTATTCTCTAATGCAAAAATATTTAAAATAATTAAAATGAATAAATTTTTTGAAATTTTAAGAAATGGGGGTTACAAGTACCTTACTATGTCCCCTGAGGACCTGGTGATCCCTCCAGGTAGTCGTTCATACAGGAGTGGTTCAGCAACATGGTGGTTTTGCTATATCATAGTTTAGGTATTTTATCGTGCCTTCATATTTTATTTTATTATTTATATTCTGCTATTTAGTCTTGTTTTGTAGACACATATCGTTCTTTGGATCTAATTGAAAATGTACGTTATTGGACTGCAGACCATAACATATATGGTTCATTCTTGATGTTACTTATTCTATGGATTGAGATAGGTATCTGTTAGTTGATTTGATAAATAGTAGGGTTGGAGTCCACTTGATACGTAGCTGGCATATATCACTACTAAAACCTACTTAATTGGCGACGTAAATTTAGCGACGTTAGCAAAACGTCGCTAAATTATGGACATTAGCGACGTATAAATGAAACGTCGGTAACCGTCGCTACCAGCGACGCAAATAGCGACGTGACAACGACATATATTAGTTACGTGAGCTAGTCGTCGTGAAACGTCGCTAATTGTGACTGATTTAGCGACGTTAATAATAACGTCGCTAAATTCTAACTAAATTAAATTTCCCTCCCCCCCCCCGATTCATTCCCCCCCTCTATTTTACTCTCTCACTCTCTTCCTCCGGCGCTCTCGCTCTCACTCTCTCTGGCACTCTCGCTCTCGCTCTCACTCTCTCCGGCGACTTCACTCTCTCCGGCGAATCTCCTCTCGTACGTGACTCCCTCTCTCTCCCTCTATTTGTTGTTGGTAGTTGGGGGGGTGCTGGTGGCTCGGGGGGAGGGGCAGGGGGGTACGAGTGGTTGGGGGTGAGGAATGGTTGGGGTTGGCTGGGGGGTGGGGCAGGGGGTGAGGGCGGCTGGGGGTGAGGAGGGGGGCTGGGGGAAAGGGAGGGTTAGGGTTCGGGTTAGGGGGGAGGGGCGGGGTGGGGGGGTGAGGGCGGCTGGGGGGTGAGGGCGGGGGGGGGGGGGGGGCTTGGGAGGGGAGGGGGATAGTGGGGGAGGGGTTGGGGATAGGGTTCGGGTTAGGGTTAGGGGTGGTGTAGGGGTTGGGGGGCTAGGGAGGGGAGGGGGGCTAGTGGGGGAGGGGTTAGGGATAGGGTTCGGGTTAGGGTTAGGGGTGGTGTAGGGGGGTGGGAGGGAGGGGTGCGGGGGGGGCTGGGTCAGGGGCACCGATAGTGCCGAAAAATCCGATAATTTAGTAATAGTTATTTGTTTTCCGACACCGAAAAATCTGATACTCCAATTCGAAACCACGTACCGATAGTGCCGATATTTTTAACACGTAGTTTTACTGGTTGGTTAATTTGTAACACGTACCGATAGTGTCGATATTTGTAACACGTAGTTTCCTTGATCCCAATACTCATAGGAATGGTCCCGAGTCACGGCCGTAGTATGTAGTATATTCGTTTTAATTTGTAGTATATTCGTTTTAGTTTTGAAGTTTTAGTTTTGAAGTTTATTCGTTTTAGTATGTAGTATGTAGTAGGAATGGTCCCGAGTCGCGGCCGTAGTATGTAGTATGTAGTATGTAGTATATTCGTTTTAGTTTTGAAGTTTATTCATATTTGCAGATATCTAAAAATGGCTATATCCATGTATCTGCTAGAGCGTTCGTGGATGTACAACCGTATTCGAGATGACAGGTACGGTGTGCGAGATGAACACATCGCCGGAGTAGAATAATTCCTCCAATTTATGAAGGCGTTTCCTCAATCCATGGACGGCATGCACATTAAGTACCCGTGTGCAAAATATCGGAACATGAAGTTTCAACCAAAATTAGATGTGACGTATCACTTATACAAAGGGTTTCCTTCCGAATTACTACCAATGGACCACACACGGAGAGCTTGTACCTTTAGCATTCCAAGCGGAGCCTTATGTGGAGCCTTTTGTGGAGCCTCATATGAATGTCCACAACCGAACTGGTGTCGACAACGAGTACATGAACATGGTCTTCGACGCTGCGGGGCCTAGTTTCGATCCATACAATCGTGACGCAGCTAAGGAGGCACCGAATGCCGATGCCGCGAAGTTCATGGAGTTGCTGGAGAATACAAGGACTCATTTATACCTTGGCTGTGAGGACCATTCACCATTAGAGGTGATCACTCGGCTATTGAGCATAAAGTCTGACTTTAACATGTCGCAAGAATGCTACAATAGAGTGCTCGAGTTGATTACCGATATCTTGCCGGAGGGTACCAAGTTACCGAAAGACTTCTATCGCTCTAAGAGGAAGGTGAGATCCCTCTGGATGGCATACGACAAGATCGATTGCTGTCAGAACGGATGCATGCTTTACTACAAAGATCACAAGGATGCAGAAGTATACGGATTCTATGGTGTTGATCGCTACAAGCCAACTGCTGCAGGCAAGTCTAGAAGACCGACTGCTTCAATGCACTACTTATCGTTGACGCCGCGGTTGCAGAGATTGCGCATGGTGAAAGAGACTGCCAAAAATATGAGTTGGCACAAACGACAACAGACCGAAGGAGTGTTGGATCACCCATCTGATGGAGAAGCATGGAAGCACTTCGATCGAGCATATCCTAATTTTACTTCTGATGCGCGTAATGTAAGGTTAGGGCTCTGTTCTGATGGTTTCACCCCATTTGGTCTTTCAGGCTCCCAATATTCATGCTGGCCGGTAATGTAATGCCCCAGTCCCAAAATATATAGGACCAAGCACGTGAACATGCCAGCTGCACATATACGAAGAATACTCCAATATATGTAATCCTCAAATATGCACATAAGCTATAAATAAAATAACCACAGTCCAGCAATATATAATATAATCTCATCACAGCTCAACACAGAAGATAATAGAGTCCAAATAAATAAGTAAAAGCATCAAAAGATAGCCGGGTGAACATACTCACTCCAAACAGCTATGAAAAATAGTCTCACAAGATCGGAGTTCAACCTCCGCAAATAGAAAGAAATGAGATGCAAAAATATGTCCACTAATGTCTCAAATAAAGAAAAGACTAGACATCGGTAAAGACTGCCTCGTCATCGATGTAGGATAGCTCCAACGTCGCTCCGTACTCCTGTGAAAAATCGTCTAAACCTGGAGAGATAACCAGGTCCTCAGGGGACATAGCAAGATACAAGAAAACACCATGCCATGTAAACTGTGATAATATAATAAGAGAAAAAGGTATGCATGCAATCGGGTCCCTGACCATTCTACTGTGAATATGCAGTTGAGATACAATCCTTCGACGCATGAGCCCTGGCTGTAAATGGGATCGGCATAGTTCCCATAGAGGGCGCCAGGGGCCTACGTCCATAATGCTCTGGAAGCGTCAGAGGGCACCATGTGCAAGGGACTACGTCCATAACGCTCTGGGAAACGTCAGAGGGCGCCTGGAGCCTGCGTCTCCGGAGGAGCGCACAGGTAATCAGGGAAGTGCAAAGAAGCCCATACGTCAGGTATTGTTCTTCCCACCCAATGTCTAGTATCATCATCTCCATGACTGATATGAACCTCTAGTAACCGCCAAGTCTTCTAACATGCAATACTATTGGCAGTTACTCCTATCCGTCGTACGCTCCATACGTATCTGTGGCCAGCCGACTACGCGGATACGTGTCCTACATGTGACTCACATCATGTGATACAACAAGTTTCAAGGTCGTATGAGATATACCAATACCTCAGCATCAATGGGTGGTCACTAGACTAAGTCAATACAAGAGAAATAAATAAGGCAAGGTAAACGACCGATAGAGTCGCTTGCACCCAAGTGTGACTTGGACGCACAGTTTAAATATAAATAAATAAGAAATGCTAAAAATAACAACTGAAAATAAGAAATATAATAATCACATAGTAGGGTGGCAAGGTATCTTGCATGATGGTACAAAGTGGCAAGTCCAAGTAATCACAATATCAGCCAAGAAACGTCAAAATCTCCAAACAACTCCGGATGCTGAAACAAACATCAAAAATGCACTCGGTATAAAAGATATACCTAGGAAATGCCTGTCCAAAAGTCTAATTCTGGAACAGGAGCAAAATCGTAATTTCGGGTCAAAACGATGTCCGCCGTTGGATCCGCTTTGCACCGAAACGTGTGCCAAAGTCTATGATCTCTAAAGTCGTCAAACTATATATCTACGGATTCAGTTTGAGGAGAAGAACTCAACGGTATGTCCAGTTTTGAATTCCGATGAGCCGTGCACAAAATCGTCCGCCAAAAAGGGGTTCTGATTCGACATTCTCAGAATCGAACCAAACTTGTCACACAGGACCAAAATTTCGATTTGGACCTGTTGGCGCAAGTTTCGTCTCGAATCGATGACTGTACACGAAGTTAGGGCAAAGTTTGTAAAACACCAATACGGGGGTATCTCGACGGATACAGACTGATTTCGTCGCGCACACTTGACGAAACTGAGTTCCGTCAGTTCCCACACGTCGGCAACGTCCATACGCGCCTTTCGAAGTGTATAACGCATGATCACGTTGCCCGGTTTGTCGGAGCGCACGCCATATCGGACAAAATTCAGAAAATTAATATAATTTAACACAGGTTTTTCCTCAACTTCAATATCAATCTACTTTTTACACGCTAATCGAAATGACGATCCAGAAGATGCGTTGCGATCTCAGTTATGTTGTCTTTTACTGTTTTCAATTAGTTCCTACAGTACTTTACTGCACAGCAAGAAAATTGGCCGACAAGTTGTCGTTTTAAAACAATTTTTAGTATTACAGAAAACAGATTTTTGTTCAACTTCGTTCCGATTTTTTGAGCAAGTCGATGGGTTGTTTTCAAAATCCACCTAGAGGATCTCGAAGAGGGTCAAGTCTACTTTTCATAAAATCTTACGGATCGAAAATCGGTGCTACGAGTAAAAAGTTACGCCGTGGGGATGTAGGGTACCTTGGGTGGGAAAACTGCTCCGTGGGTGATGCGGGACTGACTTCCGATGCTCCATTCGTCGCGCACAAAGCTTCGTCGCTGGTGAAACGAATTCGTAGGCGAAGAGGGTATGATCAGCCTCAACTTTCGTTTTGGAAGTTTAGGGTTTTGAGGATTGTGCAAAAAGATATACCAAGTTGCTCCCAACCCTAATACTAATAGGTTTCGGATTACCCGATTCCCACTACCCACAGTTTCTCGCGCGCGCGCGCACGCGAGGGGGGAGGGGGGAGGGGTTCTCTGCTGCACAATTTGGTGGGCCCGCTCACTTAGGTGAGCGGCTGGGCTCACCTTTCTCTTTTTCTTTTCTTTATTCTAATTCCTTTCTAATTCTAATTCCTTTCTAATTCTAATTCTATTCTAATTCTTTTTTTTCTTTTTCCAAAAAACTTAAGTATATATATATACATATATATATATATATATATATATATATATATATATATATATATATATATATATATATATATATATATATATATATATATATATCTTTCTTTTAGCTAGCAAAAATTATCACAAAAATGCAATTAAATTTCTAAAATCCTAGATTTAATTATATTCCTTATTTATTAGAAATACAAACATGCACACATATAATAATATATATATATATATATTAATTATACTAATACATTAGTAGCAAATAAATTCATATCTAATGAAAGACATAACAAAAATTAATTAATTTATAGAAAAATTAATTATAAATTATGGGGGTTTACATCCTTCCCAACTTAAAGAAAATTTTGTCCTCGAAATTAAACTAAGGTTGGGGGATCGAATGCAATGCAAGGGAATTGTTAGTAATTTAAGAGCTTAACTGCAAGACATACCTTCGTCTTCGAACAAATATGGGTAGCGGTTTCGGATGTCGTCCTCGCGCTCCCAAGTAGACTTCCCTGACGAGTGATGCTTCCATGCGACGTAAACTAATGGAATAGATTGATTCTGCAACACCTTCACTCGGCGATCGAGGATACCTACTGGTTGCTCTTTGTACGACAAACTCGGTCCAACTGTGATCTTGGAGTGATCAATCACATGATTACTGTCCGCCACGTACCTCCTCAGCTGAGATACGTGGAATACATCATGCACTCCCTCTAGCGATGGTGGCAAGGCCAATCTATAGGCAACCTCTCCAATACGTTCCAAGACATCAAAAGGCCCGATGTACCTTGGACTCAACTTGCCACGTCCTCCGAATCGAATCGTGCCTCTAGTGGGGGATATCTTCAAGAACACATGGTCACCCTCTTTGAACTCCAAGGGTCGACGATGATTATCTGCCCACTGCTTCTGACGATCCTGCGCTGCTCGCAGGTGGCCCTGAATTTTCTTCACTGTCTCCACTGTGCTCAAGACCAACTCGGGACCCAATAGCTGTCGCTCTCCTATGTTGCTCCAACAAACAGGAGATCGACACTTCCTACCATACAATGCTTCAAACGGGGCCATCTGAATGCTCACTTGATAGCTATTGTTGTAGGAAAACTCAACAAGATGGAGATGGCCCTCCCATGAACCTCCAAAATCAAGCATGTACGCTCTCAACCTATCCTCTAGCGTCTGAATGGTACGCTCCGACTAGCCGTCTGTCTGTGGATGGTCTGCCGTGCTAAACTTCAATTGGGTGCCCAAACTCTCTTGCATGCTCCTCCAAAATGTGAAGTAAATCTTGAGTCACGGTCCGACACAATACTAACAGGCACACCGTGCAATCTCACAATCTGCTCTATATACATCTCTGCCAATACCTCTGTCGACTGGCCCACTCTAAAAGGTAAGAAATGGGCTGCCTTTGTAAGTCTATCCACAATCACCCACACTACGTCACGTCCCCTAGGACTCCGAGGAAAACCCGTGATAAAATCCATAGTGATGTGCTCCCACTTCCACTCGGGAATGGGTAGCGGCTGCAATAATCCAGCCGTCCTCTGGTGCTCCGCTTTCACTTGTTGACATACCAAGCACTTGGCAACAAAACGAGCTATCTCTCACTTCATTCCGTGCCACCAATAATATTGTCGTAAGTCACGATACATCTTGGTTCCTCCGGGATGAATGGAGTAAGTCGAACTGTGAGCCTCTGCCATCAGCTCCTACCGTAGCTCTCCATTGGGAACATAAATGCGATCACCACATCGCAATAACCCATCGGGGTAGATCCTCAATCCCGTCTGCTCTCCTGCTTCAGTCCTTTCTCTGAGCCGTCGAAATCTAGCATCATTAGGCAATGTTGCCTTGATACGCTCTACCAATGATGATTGTATTTGGAGGTTGGCTAATACGCCATCTGCTTCCGGCAATACTACCTAAATACCAAGCTGCTCAAAGTCTCTAATCAACTCCTTCTGCGTAGTCAAAAAGTGTGCCATGGGCTTACGGCTTAATGCGTCTGCCACGACATTAGCCTTGCCCGGATGATAATGAAGCTCGATCTCATAATCCTTCATCAACTCCAACTGTAGCGGCCGTATTTTGGAATACGTATTTTGATTAGGCTTATATGTATTTCTGACCTGTATTTTATTTTTTCAGATTTTGGCCTGTAATTGAGTTTTGGCTTTACTTGCGGATTTTGGTTTTCTCGTAAAATAGGTTTTTGGACCTGGCGTGGTTTTATTTTATGGAGTACGAATTGGTTTGGTTTGGTTTAGTATGTATTGGACCACACTAAGCTAACTACCACCCTCAACACAACATACCCTCCCTCATTAAAATCCTACCTAACTTTCTCTCTCCTTATTACTCTTCCATTAATTTTCTCCATCTTCTTCTTCCTTCCTCCACACAACACCCAACACCATAGGCAAGTGCACCTTGCCACCAAATAAGTACCCCATTTTATTTGTCTATTAGCTAGATTAGGCCATGGTGAACAACATTAGAACTTCGCATTTTCTGATTTGGAGCTTCCATTTTTCTAGATCTAAGTTTTAACCATTTTTGGATTTTCTTGGTTTTGATCTATTAAACTTAGATTCTTCCTTATTTTGAGGCTTCCATGTGGAAGAGAATTCAATTTTACACAAGTTAGAACTTTGAAAATCCAAATTTGGTTTTGTTTTGGCTAAGTTATGAAGATTGGAATTTTGGAGTTCTTGGGGTTTTTCTCTCGGCTTGTTGGAGAAGATGAACCTCGGCCAGCGCTCTTTAGCGCATGGCCGAACTACACTAACTCCTCGGACAGCACTTTGCGCTGGGCTGACCCGCGCTGGTGCTCTTTAGCTCCAGCGCCTTCCTTCTATTGGTGCACTTGACCGCTACGCAGCTCACTTCCAGCGCGGCTTGGCTCCAGCGCAACCCAATCCTAGCGCGGCTCATCCCCTGCGCATCTCGCTCTCAGCGCAACCTGTCCCTAGTGCAGCTCACCCCTGCGCAGCTTGACCCTGTGCAGCTCGCTCCCAGCGCAACTCGACCCAGCGTAAGCCGACTCTAGCGCAACCCAACCTCAGCGCAGTCCATTCCTCCAGCGCAATCTGATCCCCAGTGCAACCTGTTGCCCATGGTGATTTGGTTTTACTTCCTTGGACTTGGCTACTCTTTCGTGGATTGGAGTTTTGAGATCTTGTTCCACACAACACGACTGTCTCGACCCAACACGAACTGGCACGGTTTTTGGTGTTTTGCTTATGACTAGTACGGTTTTCGTAAATTTTGTGATTTATGATCCTAGTGCTTTCCGATCTTCTTGATAGTGACCCGATGGGGTGCGCTCTTAACTTGTGACATGTAATCCATGATTAATCTTTGTAACTGGATAACTTGATAGTGGCCCGTGGCGGCGCACTCCTGACTTATAACTGTAGGCCTCAAAAATGAAGTCACGCTGAGTTAATACAGCCTATCAGAACAATATCTAAAATACACGCTGAGTTCTATCAGACCATTTCCTCAAATATACGCAGAGTTTAAATGGTACACAGAGACAGCTCATCATTTGTCAGAGTGTCATTATGACTGACAGCACGACAGTCAAAGAATGTCTCCTCGTATGCCACGTATGTACGGGACTCGAGAGATCTCAGCCGACTATTGCGTGACTTTCGAAATCTTCCTCATTCAGTCTTCATCAAGTTGGCGTACCAAAAAGACCTTATTGTCATTTAATGTGACTGACAAGGCAATCAATGTCAGAGATTTTGTGCCAGTCGAGGCACGTCGAATCAAGACAACTGGCCGTTCTGACTCAAGTCTGCGTGTATTTTGAACTTCTATGTTCCTTCCTCAAGTTTGCGTAAATTTTGAGCTTTCTGTCTCAAGTTGGCGTGTATTCTGAAGCTTTCTGCCTCAAGTTGGCGTGTATTCTGAAGCCTTCTGCCCCAAGTCTGCGTGGATTTCATCCTCAACCAGTTGGCGTGGATTTCATCTCAAATTATCAGATTGGAGTACGTGGCAGACATGCCACAAATCTCTCGTATGCGTGCTCAGTAACTTGCACACGACTCATACACGATTGCCATGTGTCCAACAGTTACAGGACACGTCTAGTAACTGCTCATTAACCTTGCGTACGTTTGAGTCCTGCGTGATTATCAACTATGCATAGGTTATGAAAACAGTTATCTTTTTAGTTATTTTTGACTCTATAAATAGAGTTCTCTTCTCATTCATTGTACAGATATACAGAATATCAAAAATTGCTGTCGAATTCTTGAGAGCTTTTCTTCTTCGCATCGTCCAAGGGATAAAGCGATTGTCTTCTAGATCAGATTCCTAAAGTTGTATTTTCCCAGAATCAAAATAAATAAAGTGAATTTATTTATGGAAAACAAATTGGCGACTCTGCTGGGGAAACCCATCTCCTCTTCTGAGATGGCAACAACTCAATGCGACGCTTCGTCGGTCGGATCGACGAAGAAGGTGATATCGATTCAGTTCAATCAACTCGCCTATGAAGAAATGCAGCGGGCTAAGGGTGGCAAGCACACTTCAGCCTCTATCACCACCGCCAAATCAAAGGGACGATCTGTCTACGTCCCTAAGAATCTGTTGGCAACCAAAGATGGTGAAGTTTCTGCCACAGTGTCCATTACTAACACTGGCAAGAACTCCACTGCAGGCACGCATACTCCTGTGTGCTCGAAAACGACAGCATCCAAAAGACACGCTAACAGTGATGGCTCCTTAGCCAAATCTTTTTCCGTAGTCACGCAGTCCAGAAGTCACGCTGACAGCACTGGCTCTTTAGCCAAACCTGTTCTAGCGTGCATTTCCAAACCCAAAAATCACGCTAACAGCATTGGTTCTTTAACCAAGCCTGTCTCAGCGTGTATCCCGCACGCATCATCCACTAAGTCAGTTCTCCCTGACTCAACATGCGTACCAAAATCTGGCTTTTTAGCCAAGACTTCATATGCTGACAACACTGGCTCCTTAGCCAAATCGTCATCAGCATATTCTAAGAAGAATAGCTCTTTAGCTATTTCCTCCTCCTTGCCAAGTTCTGCTAGAACTGGGGGTAGTCTTGCTATGGCTCCTCCACAAATGGCTCACAAAGTCCCTGCGAATAGGAACAACTCTTTGGTTGTTTCTTCTGCTCCTGTAGTGTTTACTTCAGGAACAGCTTTGACTGACAATTTTGTTAGTCAAAGAAAAGGAAATAGTCTTTTGACTACTCTTCCTTCTGGACATTCTATGTCTCAAAATTTGAACAAGTCTAAAAAGAAATATTTCTTAATGTCTTCTTCTACGACTTCTTCAAATTGGGCACAGAATTTGTCTTTACAAAAAGGTTTGTTACCAACTCCTACTCAAGGGGATGGTTCAACTCTTCCTTCTCTGCAAATATCCAGATCAATGGAAGGAAAACTTCAAGTGTCAAAAACTAATGTTTTACCTCCAACAGATCTAAGAATGAAACTTAATCAATCCCGTTTGGGAAGCACTTCTGGTGTTAAGAAACCACACCAATCAGAAATGAAAGTAAGAGATCCGGATGCAGAATATGCCAGAAATTATGTGGCTCAGATTAATCACTCCTTGTATAATCAAGAGCCGTCAAGAACCAAGAACAGGAAATATATTCCTAAAAATGCACAAAGATTGTTTTCAGATATACCTCAATCTTCACATACAGATTTACGAGAACATCTTCAACAAAAAAGGAGGAATAATTCTGTGTCAATGGATCATGACCATGCTGATCATGAATGTGACTTCCAGCCAAGGGTTATAATTCAATGCAGATGTCAAACTAAACGACAATCTGTCTTCAATCGGATTCAGTGTGAACCTATGCCTGATGAAGATGAACCTCTTTTCGCTTCTATCAACATGACCTCTCGGGATTCTGGGGGTAGAACTGATAGTCCAGATGGGGTATACAGAGGCACCAGATCAAGGGTCATGGCTTCTAATCAAAGAACTTCGGTTTCTGAAGATTATTCTGAATTTCTTGGAGAATCTAACTTCCCACCTCTTCCTACTGGGGGTAATTCTCCTATAACTGATTTTAATACACAAAGTAATGATTCAGAACAAACAGTATCATCAACAATCCCTCGCACAGTCACAACCTATATGGTGGATGGGAATACTGAATTGAACAATGAACCTTCTTCTTCGATGACTCCCCAAGACCAAAGAATTGCTTCTTTGGAACAACAAATGAAATCTATGGCGGATACTATGAAATTAATGTATGAACTTATGGCAACCCAGCTACAAAATCGACAGACTGTACCTGACGCCATACCAATTGACACTGGTGTAGGTCCAGTACATGTTCCTCCAGCAGTACAATCCAATATCCCTGGGCAAGCTCAACCCATTCCTAGCCATTCGGGAGCTGGGGGTAGCGCTTATAATGCTGTCCCTCCTCCTAACTATTCTCTACAAGCTACAACTCCACAATCTTTCGGAGTCGTTACTGAAGGATTGAGGAATCTCCGAACCCAATTTGAGGCATTTAAACAGAAAGATGGCTTACAAAGGTTAGGTATCAAGCAACCTTATCCAATAGAATGGAAGCAAGTATCATATCCTCCTAAATACAAGCCTCCTACTATCTCATTCTTTGATGGAACCACTTCTCCTAGTCAGTTTATTAATTATTTTGAAGTGATGACTGACCAGCTACAACCAAGTGACGCCCTCCTTACTCGGGTGTTTGTCGGATGTCTCAAGGGAACGACTTATGAGTGGTATAGAAGTCTCCCTGATGGGTGTATTACCTCATTTGCCGGCTTCAAACGAATATTTCTTGAACGGTTCTATGAAGGGCTCAATGACATGACTATGTCTGCTCTTATAAGAATCAAACAGAGAAATAATGAGAGCACTGAAAGTTTTATTGAAAGATTTAGAAGAGAAGCTTTAAAAATGCCTCTTGGAACTTCCGATGCCGTCACTATCGACACTTGCAAGTCAAATCTCTTACCAATCATCAGTATGTGGACATGATCCACTCAATTCCAAGATTGGCCTTCCTTCATCGTCAGTGCCAAAGCTGCCGAAGTCAGTACCGAGACTTTCAAAGGTCTGGGGCTACACATGAATCCCAATGAATCAGGTCAAAATACTAGCAATAGTACGCGACCTAACAATCGTAAAGGAAAAGAGACTCTCGAAGTCAATCTCCAGAGCAAAAATCAAGAAGTATTATCTGCCCAAGCTACCCCAGCTCCAACAAATCAACAACCAAGAGCACCTCGCCCCAAAGAAGAATACTCTTTTGACGACGATGATGTCCTTGGTATCTTTGAATGTCTACTTAAAGGTAATAAAATACAATTACCTGAAATCAAGAAACCCGATGAAGCTGGCAAGACAGATCATCCTAAATACTGTCCGTACCATAGAATGTTGGGTCACACAGCTCGTACATGTTTTGTATTGAAAGGAAAAATCCAGGAAATGATCAAATCTGGAGCTGTCACTCTCACTCCGAAAGAAAAGACCGTCACCTCCAACGTTGTCTCTATGCAATTCGGAGATTTTTTTCCTCAACTCCTTGAAAGCGGGATTGTTCCTATTCCCAAGGTAACTCTTGAAATCGTGAATATTCCCCCTCCACAGTCTGAAGGATTAGTACCAATCACTGTTGAAACAGGAGAAATCATATGGATTCATCCTGATCTGGTGGCAGATTTTGAATCTCCTCCCATTCAAAAGACTACTTCCCTAAAATCTAAGAAGGCCGAAAAAACTAAGTCATGTCATATGACTTCTTTCGAATCTACTTCGGACATAGAGCTGAAAGATAAGGAAGAAGCACTTGCTGGTGCTACTAGAACAGGGAAACATTATCTAAAGGATTATTCCATGAGTCCTGAAGATACTCCTGATGGTCTTGAAGATGTTCCTGATATCTCTCCACCTGACAAAGATATTCCCGATATTCTTCGGGAGGAAGAATCATCCACTGTACCTGTTCCTTCAACTACACCGGTTGTACCTATTCCTTCCAAGCCCACAGCACTTGAGAAAGGCAAACAACAAGTTCGCTTCGACAAACAAATCAAGAAGTCTCCTCCCCTTGGACTTCAGAAGCCTTATAACTTTGATATTTTAGCTCAACTCGCTAATACTCCAGCTAGAATGTCCCTCTTCGAACTTCTACGTCTTTCTAAAGAGACTCGAAAAAGTGAGGCACTTCTTCAGGCTGACTCTTGTCTCGCACAATTAAAGAAGCCAGATGAAGAACCTGTTACTTGCTTACATTGCAATAGTGTATTGGAGATCATCCCGAATATCACCTTTACACAAGATGACATGTTATTGGAGGATAATCGACATGATCGGCCTCTCTACTACACCGGTTATATCGATACGATGAAGGTAGATCGTATTCTTATTGATCCAGGGTCTGCTTTAAGCATAATGCCAAGGAGTCTGTTAGATGAGTTAAAAATCCCTCATCACAAACTTTCCAAGATGGTTACTACTATATTGGGATTCAATCAAAGCCGAAGCGAGCCGTTGGAAAAGATTCATCTAAAACATCAAATAGGTGATTTCAGATCCAAAGTCACTTTCTATGTGATCGAGATCGTGGGATCTTATAATCTTCTCTTGGGAAGACCCTTCCTTCATGAAAATAATGTGGTGCCTTCTACTCTTCATCAGTGCTTCAAATACATTGACAGTGATGGAAAAGTACGAAAGGAAGTCGCTGATTTAAATCCTTTCTGTGGGGTTGAAGCTTATTTCAGTTATTCCCGAATGTACAAAGAGGAGTATATAAAAATAGTACAAGCCATAGAAAAAGAAGATCCGCAAAGTGAGACCTTGATAATTCCTGTTAAAGGTCGAACTACTCAGCCACAGTCTCCTAAACCCTCTGGAGAAGCCCCTTTCATTATTCCAGTGAGCAGACGTATCTCTCCATTACCTCCATCATCTACCCAAGACATACTGATCATTCCTGTCAGTGGGCGTACTACATTTCCGGCATCTTCATCTACAAAACAGGACACTCTGGTAATCCCTATTGGTGGGCGAACTACTTTTCCATCCCAAGCTTCAAGGGAGCTCACCTCTTCCGAGCCATTTGTGATCGATCTTAATCAAAACAAAATTCCTTCTCGTTCTTCTTCTCCCCCTTTAGTCATTGATTTGGCTAAGATTTCTAAGGTTCAACCTCCTTCTGATGTAAATACTACTACTTTTGAAATTAATGAAATGTCTCCATCTTTGCAGTATATTGATGTTTGTAATCATGTTCATAATTATTTGCATTTGTTAATGACTTGAAAACAATAACCATAGGAGTTGTACAGACGTTTTATACAGAAGTATCCTTAGAATCAGTACAAGGTTCATGTTTTCTAGTACCTAGCAGAAAACCAGGAGACACTCCAATATTCTTTTACAAAGGACCAAAGAACCCTATCAACCTTGAAGATGATGATAGAAATGATAATTCTGGAAGATTACAGCTGTGTCATTACAGCCAGCAATCTAAAGATATTATCAAAAATATGGGCTATGACTTCAAAACTGGCCTCAGCAATGGGAAAGGAAAAAAAATGCCTGTTCGGATTCCTCCTTTAAAATATGGAAAAATAAAATACGGATTGGGTTATATTGCTCCTACTCCCTTTATCAATATCATCCATGAAAATCCTAAATCTGATGAAGATAAAAGATCTGATTCTTCTAGTACCTCCTCTTGGGATTCTGATACAAGTATTGGTGATTTCCACCGTAACATTTTGTCTTCCAACATGGTTTCCGTTGATGGTCCTGAAGAAGATGACGAAGACGAATTTGAAATCTCATCCGAATCAGAACAATGGGCCCAAAGGCTAGATAATCAATGGGAGTTTAGATTCGAGCAAAGAGAACCTCCAACTGAAGATAAACTCGTTCAAACAGATGTTGGTAAAGAGGGATCCCCCAAACCAATATTCATTAGTGAAAGTCTCTCAGAAACTGATAAGCAAGACATGATCAAACTTATTCGCGAATACATCGATGTCTTCGCTTGGAGCTATGAAGAAATGCCAGGACTTGATCTACGGATAGCAACTCACAAACTCAATATCATGCCAAATGCTAAACCGGTCAAGCAACAACAGCGACGATTTCGTCCAGACATTATGGATGCAATTGAAACCGAAGTTAACAAACTCATGGCTTCTGGGTTTATTAGAGAGGAACAACACCCTGATTGGGTGGCTAATATAGTTCATGTCCTTAAAAAGACTGGCAAAATCAGAGTATGCATAGACTATCGTGATCTCAATACGGCATGTCCTAAAGACGAGTTCCTCCTACCAATTACTGATGTTATGATCGATAATACTTGTGGTTTTGAATGGATGTCGTTTATGGACGGGTATTCTGGATACAATCAAATTAAAATGTTTTCAGATGACGAGAAACACACTTCCTTCAGAACGCCGATCGGTACATACTGTTACACAGTGATGCCATTCGGTCTCAAGAATGCAGGAGCAACCTATCAACGAGCTATGAGCACTATATTCCGTGAACATTTGCGGAAAACAGTCGAATGCTACGTTGATGATATT
This sequence comes from Iris pallida, assembly GCA_029216955.1. Classification (NCBI taxonomy): domain Eukaryota; kingdom Viridiplantae; phylum Streptophyta; class Magnoliopsida; order Asparagales; family Iridaceae; genus Iris; species Iris pallida. The sequence goes on along the minus strand of JANAVB010012598.1, from coordinate 7,919,592 downwards.
GCAGTCAAAAGTTGACAAAAAGAGGATCACATCCAAGATTTGAAAACTATATTTAATCTAATACGTCGGCATCAATTAAGGATGAACCCTACTAAGTCCTTCTTAGGCGTCTCTAGTGGCAAATTTCTCAGCTTCGTCATTACCTCGAAAGGTATACACGTAGATCCCGAGAAGATCAAAGCCATCCAAGAGATGCGTCCTCCACGCACCTTAAAAGAGCTACGAGGATTTCAAGAAAGGATCGCTTATATCAGAAGATTCATCTCTAATCTTTCAGGACGCTGCAGACCATTCAATAAACTTTTGAAGAAAGGTGTTTCTTTCGTCTGGACTGACGAATGCCAGAAAGCATTTGATGACATAAAACAATATCTGATGAACCCCCCAGTATTGGTACCTCCTATTTCAGGAATACCGTTCCTTCTATATACCCGAGCAACGAGTCATTCATTGGGTGCACTGCTCGCTCAAAAGAATAAAAATGGTCATGAACAAGCCATTTACTATCTCAGTCGTACTATGACCGGAGCTGAACCTCGATATTCACCAGTCGAAAAAGAATGTCTAGTCCTTATGTTCGCTGTCCAAAAGACACGACATTATATCATTGGCCAGACCATTCATGTCATTTCCAGGATCAATCCTATACGAGTCATGATGAAGAAACCAAGTATTTTAAATTCTCGATTGGCTAACTGGGGAATTTTACTTGCTCAGTATGATATACACTATATCCCTCGGAAATCGGTCAAAGGACAAGCTTTAGCTGATTTTCTGGCTGCTCATTCAATTCCAAAAAATTCAAAACTCTACGATGAAATCCCAGATGAAGTCCTAGATTCAAGCCAAATTGCTAAAGAAGATCCTACTTGGCGTCTATTCTTTGACGAAGCTTCAAGAATAGGTCCTAATGGTGACATTGTCGCTGGGGTTGGAATCGTTCTTGTATCGCCAGAAGGTCTTGCTATCCAAAGAGCTTATTCTCTCGATCAACTATGTTCAAACAATGTAGCTGAGTATAATGTACAGCTTATTGGTCTTCAACTCGCTAAACATCTGAATATTCAACATTTGGAAGCGTATGGAGATTCTAAACTCATTGTCAATCAGATAAGGGGTACTTATGAAGTTCGCCATCAAGATCTGGTTCCTTATCATAGATCGGCTATATCTATGGCTTCTTCATTTGAAGGATTCTTCATCGAGCATGTTAGGCGAGCATGTAACACAGAAGCTGATGCTCTTGCTAATCTTGCGGCAGTGTTAGCTATTCCGGTTGAACGTCAACAAATGGTTGTTGTTTACAATCAAGAATTATTTTATCTCGAAAACAATCTAACTCTAGGGCTTCCAGTTGATATTGAAGAATCAACATCTCATGATGTCAATACAACAAGAGGATTTGGATTAAGTCGTAAATCATCTTCAACTTCATCTGATTCTAGTATGGAATTCATCTTCAGTAATTCAGCTGAGACTCAGAATACGGATAAAGATTGGAGACTTCCTTTCTTAGATTTCGTATTGTATGATATTCTTCCAGATAATCCGAGTGAGGCAGCATCTATCAGACGACGATCACTCAGATTCTATTACAATCATACTACAAAAACCTTATATCGTCGAGCTTATGATGGTTTACTTCTTCGATGTGTTGCCGGTAGTGAAGCCCAACAAATTATCCACGAAGCACATGATGGAATTTGTGGAGCACATCAGCCTGGACCAAAACTTCAAGACCGTATTCGACGTATGGGTTATTATTGGCCTACTATGGTATCAGATGCCATCGAATATGCAAGGAAGTGTAAAGCTTGTCAAATCCATGCGGATTTTATCCATCAACCCTTAGAATTTCTATATCCAACGGCAGCATCATGGCCCTTCGAAGCTTGGGGCATGGACATTATTGGCCCAATCAATCCGCCGTCATCAAAAGGACATCGGTTTATTCTCGCAATAACCGATTATTTCTCCAAATGGGCTGAAGCTATTCCTTTATCTGAAGTCAAGACTTCTAACGTCATCAGCTTTATCAAGCATCATGTCATCTACAGATTTGGTGTTCCCCGACGCATTATTCATGATAATGGACCATAATTCGTCAGTCAGAAGTTTTTTCGATTCTGTGACGATCATCGGATCAACAATGTGGCTTCTACCGCATATAATCCGGCAGCTAACGGATTAGCAGAAGCTTTCAACAAGACCATCATCAAACTCTTAAAGAAGTTTGTTTTTGCCAACAAATGTAATTGGAGTGAGAAACTCGGTGAATATTTGTGGGCTTACCGCACTACAGTTCGTAATGCCACCAAATGTACACCTTTTTCTTTGGTGTATGGATACGAAGCTGTTCTCCCATTAGAGATTCAAATTCCTTCTTTAAGGATAGCAATCGCTAATGAACTTACCACCGAGAATAATGATCGTCTTCGACTTCAGGAATTAGAAGCTCTGGATGAAAAGCGGTTATATGCTCAACATAATATCGAATTCTATCAAGCTGGAATCTCAAGAGCTTTTAACAAAAAAGTCAGAGTTCGAGCATATCAAAAAGGAGAACTTGTTCTTACAGTCAGACGTCCGATGACTATGATGCACATGAGTAAAGGCAAGTTCGATGCAAAATGGGAAGGTCCATTCATTGTGAATAAAGTCTTTTCTAATGGGGCATATCAGCTTACCACTATGGATGGTAAAGTTACTATGATGCCCATTAATGGCAAATTCTTGAAAAAATATTATGTGTAATATTTTCATCTGTCAAGATTGTTCTCCTATCATTCCCCAGCTAGTAAAAATACCAAAGTCATTGTTCTTTACAAGAATCGTTTCGGTATCTTTTATCCCCAGTGGAAATAGATATTCTATTTTGTATCATTTTCTTAGCAAATTTGATATCTAGAAAATCACATCCATATTACCTCTGAATTTTCTATCTCATTATCATATTTATGAAAATGATATCTAGTCTTTTGATTCTTGAGTCCAAAGATCATAAAAAATTGAGTTCAAAGATATTTTTATGTCCGAATTCTATTTTTTTAATCAGTATTAAACTAAGATCATCTCTGGTTTAATATCATCTGATAGAATTACAAAATTCATTTGTATATTCTATTCTATTGAAATGTGTCATGTATTATTTACCTCTGAACATATTTTCTATGAATACATCATTCTCAAAACAAACAAAGTCAAAAATCAGATCAAAGTTCTCATTTTCTTCATTCAAAGATCAAAGTGCTGATTACAAGTGAATGTCAAAGAGATTCAAAATATGAGAAGCTTGAAAAATTTATTTAGTAGGAGTTATTAACTCCTGAATATGATTAAGTACAGTGTTCATTTTCTCCTCATGAGTCTTACGGACTCATTCTGCCGCTTCAACTGCGACCACTTGTTGATCAAAAATAGCAATAACATGATGGCGACGGTCAGCTTCTTCAATTTGCTCTGCCTGCATCTATTCTCGCTCTTGTTGAAGAGTTTGATAGCGTGCAGCTTTAGATATACGAGCAGTGACGACCTCAGCCTGCTCCTTTTCCATGAAGGCAATTCGCTCCTGAAGACGAGCCAGCTCCTCTTTCAACTTCTTGAGCTCTTCAGCTTTTGATATTTCATCCTTCTCCAGAAGTTCTACTCTCTGACGAGTAGCTAATATTTCCTCACCCTTTTCTACTAACTTCTCAGATGAAGAAGCAAGAAATTCTTCTAAAGCAGCTTGCTGAGCTTGGGCTTCATGTTCCAATCGAGCGATTTCAGCCACAGTCAAAGATTTAATATCTTCCTTCTTCATCTTCCAGTATTTTCGGATACTTGTCTCCAATTCATCTAGAAGATGTTCAAAGAAGATACACTGAGTTTCACAGCCAGCATGTCGCAGTGCTAGGAGCGGGAAATTGACCACCGTTCGGAGCTCAGAGAAGGGCATAGTTTCGTCTTTCAAGAAACGCCTGGAGTATGTATCCAGATATGAATAGATGATATCTGAATACATCCCCAGAGTCCTTGCCAATCCCGTCTCAAACCCAGGAGTTGCTGTCATTATTGAAGAAGAAGCTTGTACGTTCTCTCTCCTGGGAATTGAAGTATGTGCCGCTGGAGAAGTTGGCAAATGCGAGCTCCCTTCATCAACATCAGGCTGGATAAGTGGAGCATGAGTCGAGCTCATTGTTGCAGCAGTTCCTACTAGTCAAAGGAAAAATAATCAGCATATAAAGAAAAAGAAATAGTAGAAACAGAATTTGAAATAAAATTCTACCAGGCTGAGGTTCATATTCTATATGTTGAGGAAGTCTCACATCCTCTCGCAGTCGATCCATAATGGTGTCTGACACCTGCTTTATGTGACTACTACCAGCTCCAGAATTACTGAGTGCTGGAGCATTATCAGAAGATTGAGCAGGTTCAGAACTGAGCTCCATTCTATTTCCTCTGATTTTATCTTCATCATAATGAGTGGAAGTCTCAGGATACCAACCCTCTTCCTCTTCAGCCTCTTCCTCTTTCTCAGAGTGTTCTTCTTCAGACTCTCTTGGATCCCCAGCTTCAGGATGGGTCTTTGATCCAGAATCCATGATATTCACATCAACATCTATTTCTTGAGATAGATGAATCTCAGGAACAGTAACAATAGCGAGCTCAGGTTCTTGAGTTTCAATTTCCATGGACTCGGTATTGACTGCAGGTTCAGTCTCTTCTGGAATGTTAGTTTAAAGAATGATGTCTTTATAAACATTCTTCAATAATTCATTAGCAGCTGATAGTTCAGACGTTGGCACGTCTTCATCGCCTCTGGCCGAAGAAATGTTTTCTTCAACCTGAGTTTCTTCAATTTGATTAGGTTGAAAAGATGGAACTTCCGGCTGTTCCCTAACTTCTGCCCCGGGAGCTGGTTCTTCTTCTGAATATTCAATTTGATCATCTAATGCCTGGATGACACCCTCTTTTCCGTGCTCAAAAGGGATAATCCTCATCTCTGAAGGTTCAGCAGCTACTCCACTTGTCGTTGGGACAGTCGACTCTACCTCAGTCGGTTCAGCTGAAGTTGCTGGAAGATGAACATGATCAGATTCTGTTCTCTCCGTGGAAACCGCTTCATCGATCTCTGGCAAGATCCCTCCACTCATAATAGTTTCCAGGAGTTCATTGCCCTTCATCTTTCCGACAGTCTTCTTGACGTATCTGCCTCTCGATCTCCTTTTTATCAAAGGAGCATCGTCTTCATCTTTGTCGGCAGCATCGTCTTCATCAACTGGGATGCCACCTAGAGATGAGGTGGCAGTTATTGAAACTCCTTTTTTCTTAGAAGTCTGAGACTTAGTACTCTTTTTAGAGACTGTCTCAGATTCATCACTTCGTTTTCTCTTAGAGATGGACACGAATATTGGAGGAAGAACTTCATCAGGAAAGTTTTGCTCCAGAGATAATTCATATAAGGGTTCAACTTCCGCAGTCTCATCTTCAGGTTCCGGAGTAAATCGTTGAATAACAATCTTCTTCTTCGACCTCTTTGATGGAGCTGGGTCGTCTTCTGCAACAAAAATCTTCAAATGAAAACTCGGCATGAAAGTGCTCGATGAAACATAGAAGCGGGCGTAGGTATAGAGCATTTTCGTCCCCGCCCTGGATAGAGGATTCGGTATAGAGAATTCAACTTTTGTATCTCTAGCCGTGAAGTATCTCCATGCCCGAGCTCCATCAATTAGTCCTCCACGAGTAGAAAGGCAGGTGGTGGCATTCCTAACATGAAGTTGGTCATATCCGAATTGTCGAGCAAATCGGCTCGGTAGATATGGTTCTAAGTACGTCATTTCTTCATGACGATATACCAGGTGAGATGGTCGAATCCGCTATAGCCATTGAAAAGCTACGTCATCTAGCCTGTGCCCTTTTTCTCCGTCTATCATGTTCAGAGGCATGCTCTCATAACCCAGTGGCGGAGGAGCACATTGAATCGACCAATGTGATGATCGGTTCAAACAATTTCTGCATTCTGGAAGAGTGTGAACCTTCCAGAAAGTTTCTCCGGCATACTTCTCTAAAAAGAGGCTGCCGCTCCCTCCTGCTCCCGGAGGTATCAGACCGTCGTGATGGAGAAGAAGCCAACCATACAAATAAGTATAGGGCATCTCTATTCTTGGGAATTCATCGGTCATCTTCCTTTGATTAGACAGCATATTGGTTACAAAATTTTGAAGACCTGCGTTCAGCCTGCAAGTTATCGCTGATAATAAGTCTGTCTTATAGCCGTACATAAGGCGCACTGCTGCAAAAACAATGCCTCTATGTATTCTATCCAGAGAGCTAGAGCCAGGAACAACAAATCTTCTTAGCCAGAGAGAGAGGAATCTGGCTAAATGACCGTTCTTTGACAAAGGTTTTCCACTCTGTCTCACATATGATCTGAAGGTGGTTCCGGCTTTAAACTCATACCAGTCTTCATTGATTGTGAAATCTTTACAGTCATACTTCTCTAGTAGATTGGTGATTTCACTCTCAGAGAGGGGCTTGAAGGAGTTAATTTGATATCTTCTCTTCTCATTTATCTTCTTCTCATCTTTCTCACGATTCATGAAAAGATAAGACATCCACTTCTGGATGTGGCAGCCGGCTTCCTCCTTAGCACTTTTATAATACAGAGTGCATGTGCCGAAATGGCACATCATCTCTTCAAACAGATACACCATCTCCGGTTTATTCTCCGACAGAAAATTTAGCTCCTCGGTTGTAGGCACATATTCTTCATATGGCAGTGTGCCTGAAGGCAGATGAGAGATGTATTCCATCTCATGAAGGGCAAAACCCATCTCCCCTTTGGGAGTCATAAATGTTCCCGTCCGGTGGTTATATCTTTCAACCAAGGCCAGGAATAGAAATGGGTTGGGTTTGAAGCCGTAGGAGGAATTAACGATCGCGTCATAGAGATTTATCTGCTTCAGCTCATTCTCAAACTTCTCCAGAACCAATGGACCAGAGTCCTCCACCTCATATTCTCCTGATTCATTAAGCCTATCATCCTCGGCGTTGAATCAGTAGGATAGAATGCCTTCTCATTTGCCATGAATTCATTTATGAAAACAGGTATCCTGAATGGCTTCAATATAGACGAGTCTTCGGGTGGCACACATCCCGGCTTCAAACCTCGAAACAAGGATACGTGATTCTCCGGAGCACTGTAGAATCCATTTTTCTTGTAAATGATTCTGCTCGCCTTAGCTTGCTGATTTTCTGTTAAGTGCCATGTCATCTTTCTGGGGTAACTGGCGTGCATGAATCGCATGATAGACAAACCCCTAGATACCTTCGGCCAGTACATAGGCTTCCTTGCATCACCTTCAAAATAGAAGCAGACCTTCTCCCTGATGCCTTTTGGTTGTGACTTATGTGCTATGGCATCCCCAAACAGAAAATCTGGTTTCTTATGGAACACCTGGTCAAGACTCTGAAATGGTTCACCATTTATCAGACAGAGCAGAGTGGTATGATCTTGATTCTTCAACAAAGATAGTCTGGTTTCCGGAGTGTCAAACTGAAGAAATTGTACATGAGATAAATCATGTTTGAAAGAGAAGCTCAAATGTCCTTCATAATCAGCTTCTTCACTTTGGATGTCGACTACAAAAAAGAAAAAGAAAAAACATCAGATATGTTTTGTCACGCAGACTTCAGAAAAATTTATGTCTACGAGCCTTATGCGTGTTTAACAGTGTTCAAAGAAAATTTCATAAGTCACGCAGACTTCAGACAAAGATCAAAAAGACACGCTGAATGATTTATCCACGCATGTGATTAATTCACGCAAAGTCTAGACAGATTAGAATAAAAAGTCACGTATCATTGCCAGAATCATATTGAAGTAAAAATGACAAAAAATACGCTGACAGATCAAGACTAATCTATCTAGAGGATGACTCTCAGAAGTCTGCGTGAATAATTCAACATTGACATCTCTGCCAACATATGAAAAATCACGCAGAGTCATGAGAGCCATGCTCATTTGCGTAAAACACAGAGCTTCGTAAACACGAAGATGTGAAGTATGGCCAACCCTAAAGAGGGGGCATACTTTATTAATATCCTTTGCCCTAAAAAGGGGGGATATATTTCGAAAGTTCATTATTGATTGTTTTAAGAATCCTAAGATTTCTATGTGGAGTTCATCTTCATCAGTTCGCATCCCCATCTGTCACTTATGTTGCATAGGGGGATGAGTAGCTTCGCGGCAAGGAAGTCTGTCGGTGGTGGCACGCGAAGACGTCGCAGAGGCCTTGCCCTTAGCCTGAGCGTCGATTTTAGGAGCCATTGCTGAGAAGGAGAAGGAGAAGTTGGAGAAGACGAAGTTTCTCTTCTGAGTGGGATTTTCTCTCTCTAAAGCAAGTAAAGAAAGAAGGAAGTGATTTATGGCCTTTTTATAGGCTCACGAAGAATTTCAAACGGCAAAGTCATCATTTGCTTCGATATAGGAATTTTGCACGGGATCCTAAACCACACAGAATCCCAACAGCCCAATCATTTCGGAAGAAATCTTTCCCTGAATCATTTCAGCGTGACTAAATTCATTTTATCATCTCGATTTCAAAGTATTTCAAAATAATTTATCATTTTTCGAAAACTTTGAAGGGGGTTTTGTAGGCCTCAAAAATGAAGTCACGCTGAGTTAATACAGCCTATCAGAACAATGTCTAAAATACACGCTGAGTTCTATCAGACCATTTCCTCAAATATATGCAGAGTTTAAATGGTACACAGAGACAGCTCATCATTTGTCAGAGTGTCATTATGACTGACAGCACGACAGTCAAAGAATGTCTCCTCGTATGCCACGTATGCACGGGACTCGAGAGATCTCAGCCGACTATTGTGTGACTTTCGAAATCTTCCTCAACAAGATTCAGTCTTCATCAAGTTGGCGTACCAAAAAGACCTTATTGTCATTTAATGTGACTAACAAGGCAATCAATGTCAGAGATTTTGTGCCAGTCGAGGCACGTCAAATCAAGACAGCTGGCCGTTCTGACTCAAGTCTGCGTGTATTTTGAACTTCTATGTTCCTTCCTCAAGTTTGCATGAATTTTGAGCTTTCTGTCTCAAGTTGGTGTGTATTCTGAAGCTTTCTGTCTCAAGTTGGCGTGTATTCTGAAGCCTTCTGCCCCAAGTCTGCGTGGATTTCATCCTCAACCAGTTGGCGTGGATTTCATCTCAAATTATCAGATTGGAGTACGTGGCAGACATGCCACAAATCTCTCGTATGCGTTCTCAGTAACTTGCACACGACTCATGCACGATTGACATGTGTCCAACAGTTACAGGCCACGTCTAGTAACTGCTCATTAACCTTGCGTACGTTTGAGTCCTGCATGATTATCAACTATGCATAGGTTATGAAAACAGTTATCTTTTTAGTTATTTTTGACTCTATAAATAGAGTTCTCTTCTCATTCATTGTACAGATATACAGAATATCAAAAATTGCTGTCGAATTCTTGAGAGCTTTTCTTCTTCGCATCGTCCAAGGGATAAAGCGATTGTCTTCTAGATCGGATTCCTAAAGTTGTATTTTCCCAGAATCAAAATAAATAAAGTGAATTTATTTATGGAAAATAATAACTTGTAACCTGTAACTTGTAACTAGACTTGACTTGATGCTGTTGCGATGGCTAACTTGACTCATATAATCAACTCTGACTCCGTGGGTGTTCATTCTTGCTATTTTGTGTAATCCACTTGTCTTGTCTTGCATCATGTCTAGGACGTGACTCCCTGGTTACCACAGTCAGGGATTCATACTGAATATGGATTAGGCTAATGACTAGATCAAACTATAGTTCATGGAGAATTTCCAGTCACAAGCGATCTCGTTATCTGGGCGCTTTAAATGAACTTGTAGCCTGCCGACGAGTAAGGTACATTTCCAGCACACTGTCATGTGTTGCACCCTCTAAGTCACCTAAGGGTATATCGTCTCCTGGGCGATGTCCCCAACCATACTCTCAACCCGCGAAAGGATAACTGGATAGTCTGCAGGGCTTGGGACTGGAAAAATTCTCAATTTGCATCTTGTTAGTAATTAGGTTTATGATAACCTTAGTTAGTTTAGTAGTAAGCCGTAGTAATTGCTTGGCCGCTTGTGAATGGATGGTGTCTAGCCTTGTTTAAGTCTCGTCTAGTCCCAGTACCTAGTACCCCTGAACATGGTTGTTTTACTTATCTTGAACAATAAATGGGTAGAGACAAAGTTCTATTCAGGCGAAGGGTTACAACCCCGGTCCTTGTTTGGTTTACGGGTTGTAACCTGGCTCCCGGAATGGTTCCACGTCCCTAGTCATTTATTGTCCTGTTGTACTCTTTATTACTTGTACTTTTCTTCTATTTCTTACGTTCTGATATGCTGGCTTTTGTTCTTATTTTGTGGCCTCCTTGTGGCACTTGTTCTTTCTGGGGTTTGACCCAGCTGGTTTTGTGTGGCCAGATTTCGGAGCAGCACCCGAGGATCTACCGAACCTCCAGCTCAATGGTGGCGACTAGAAGGAACCCGGGCTACGAGTGGGTTTTCTATTTTCTTTCACTCACTACATTGTAAAATTATTCTTTTGAGGCGTTTAGCCGACGAGCACCTGTTAGCTCGATGCATACTTACTTACTGTCTGCCTACGGGCTGTAAACATGATTAACAAATCCTAGGATTGATCATGTATGACTTAAATCTTGCTAGTCCTCGCATTTTGTATGACTAGCTTCATGATCAGCTGAATATGTAATATTTGGGACGCCTTTTATTGTATATTTGGTGGTCTAACATCTTGTAACTATATTACTTGCTTGAGATTGAGACAATAGGCTTGACCTTAAGAGACCGTTGGCTTGTAGTAAACCCTCATATCTAGACAGTCGTGACTGTATAGCGAGATGGATTCTATTTTAATATACGTAGCTGGCTATGTACACCCCCGTTCTCCAGTATTCTGGTTCTGGGGCGTCACATGGTTTAAGTGGTGGCCCATGCAGGTCTTGGCATTCAAGAATGTGAGGGTTTAACTAATAGATGTCTCAATCAGTATTCACCCTTGATCTCTACTCGTATCTTCAAATCTCTGAGAATCTTGACCTGATCACATGCTTGTATCGTTGATCTGTCCTGGTCCTTCTTTATTGTTTCCTATGTCGTCTTCTTCATCGGTATTGTTCCTGGACCTGCCGATTAGTAAGGCGGAGCAACTCCCGTGGACCAGTCGCAACCCGGAGATCAAGCCCAGCATTCCGGAGTAGCCTCCAGAGTTGTACCAACTGAAGGAGAGCCCCCAGTTCAGCCCGTTCAACCTGCCGAGCCTGATGATGGCACCTTGGTAGGTCTCATCAGGACCTTGATAGCTTCCCAGGATCGTCGGGGCGACGTCCTGTACCAGGCAGTAGCAGATGCTTTGACCAGAGGTGGTCATCCAGGGAACAACGTGGCCAACAGCTTCAAGCGCTTGAATCCTCCATTCTTCGACGACAGCGAAAATACGATTGTTGCGGACACTTGGCTTCAGGATACCGAGGTGGTTCTGGAAGCAGCTAGGACACCTGAGAATGAGAAGGTGGCGGTGGTACGCCTACAATTGCTAAACTTATCTCACAGTTTGTGGGCGGCACAGGCCATGGGATTAACGGTGCCAGTTACTTGGGCAGTGTTTAGAGAAAGATTCCAGACGAAGTATTTCGATGTTGTAGCTCGGTACGACCTGCAGACGAGATTTACCAACTTGAAGTAAGGAGGCAGAACGGTCGACGGTTATGCATCTGAGTTTTCTAGACTCAGTAGGTTTGCCCCCACCTTGGTGGCAAACGAGTTTGATAGGGCCCAGCGGTTCCAGCAGTGGCTGCATTTGGAGATCTTATTGGCAGTTGAGCAGTTCAAGCACCAGACGTTCGATACAGTATTGAGGGCAGCTAGGAGGCACGAGTACACCACCCAGAGGATCGTGGATAGGACCGGAGGTAGGAAGCGGTCCCAAAATCAGATGTACTAATCATCAGCTCCAGCCCCGGCAGCTAGGAGTTTGACCATTGGAACCCTGAGGCGGGCGACCTCAGTGACGTCGGTTCAACATTCAACCCCGATGTACCCGCAGCAGTAGAAGCAGAAGCAGACTTTCGCGATAGGATGTTCTCATTGCGGGAAGCCAGGGCACGTAGTGGCAGATTATCGCAGGGCGCAGGGATTGTGCCTGGCTTATGGAGCGACAGATCACAAGATAGGAGCTTGCCCGAATAGGGGTAGTTTGTCCTCTTCCAACCTAACCAGTCCATCGGTTAGGGAACCAGCACCTATGCAGCAGCAGCAGTACCCGAGGCCATTGTTGCCTCAGGCCCAGGCGTTTCAGCAGCAGAACCAGCAGCAGTATACCTAAGCCCAAGTGCAGAGTAGGAAGAGAGGTTTCCAGCAGAGGGGACCCACAGCCAGAGGAAAAGGTCAGGCAATGATGATGACTATGGAAGAATAAGTTGCACCAGGTGAGGTAGTGGCAGGTTCTATTCTCGTCAACTCCTCTCCAGCATCGGTATTATTTGATTCTGGTGCATCGCATTCATTCATGTCTGCACGATTCACGACAGGATAGGATTGGAGCCCGAGTCATTATCAGTGAGGCTCAATATACTTACTGGTAATGGTCTTGTGGGAGTAGATCGAGTGTTTTCCTCGTGTCGGATCGTAGTTAGCTTTAGAGAGTTCCCCGCTAGATTTATAGAGTTCCCTATGGCAGACTACGATGTAGTCTTAGGCATGGATTGGTTGAGGAACCAGTATGCTAGGATAGACTGCCACATTGGCAGGGTTGTCTTTAGTATTCCAGGCGAGCCAGAGTTTTCATTTTCCAGAGGCGCAGTGGAGCCACCTCCCCCAATATTATGGATGGCAGTAGCAGCGGTACAGTTACCCCGGATAGTTGAAGAGTTTCCAGATGTCTTCCCAGAAGAGCTTCCAGGAATACCGCCAGAGAGGGAGATCGAGTTCACTATAGACTTGATCCCTAGGATAGCACCAGTATCAGAGCGAGTCTACAGGATGGCGCCTTCAGAGTTGGAGATTTTGTACAAGATGATTGAGGAACTCAGGAGCAAGGGATTCATTCGTGCAAGTGGATTGTCTTGGGGAGCCCCGATACTTCTTGTGAAAAAGAAGGATGATATGTCCAGATTATGTGTAGATTATCGTACCTTGAACTCAGTGACAATCAAGAACAGATACCCTCTCCCGAGGATAGATGACTTGTTTGATCAACTCAAAGGAGCTTCGGTGTTCTCGAAGATAGACTTGCGGTCAGGATACCACCAGATCAGAGTCAGAGAGCAGGACATCCTGAAGACAGCTTTCCGATCTAGGTATGGACATTGGGAGTTCCTTGTTATGCCCTTTGGAGCGACCAATGTGCCAGCCGTATTCATGGACATCATGAATCGCATTTTCATGCCTTACTTGGATCAGTTCGTGATCGTGTTCCTAGATGATATCCTGGTCTACAGCAAGAGCAAAGAAGAGCATGAGCAACATCTCAGGATCGTCCTTCAGACGCTTAGAGAGCATCAGTTGTACGCCAAGTTCAGTAAATACGAGTTCTGGCTCGATCGTATTTCGTACTTGGGTCATATCATTACCCGAGGAGGAGTGGAAGTAGATCCCCAGAAGATTGTGGCTATCGAGTCGTGGCCAGTACCTAGCTCAGTGGCAGAGGTTCGCAGCTTCCTTGGATTGGCCGGCTACTACCGGCGATTCATTTCAGATTTTGCAAGGATTTCGGCACCGATGACCCAGTTGACCCGCAAGGATGTGCAGTTTGCTTGGACAGCAGAGTGTCAGGAATCATTTGAGAAGTTGAAGCGAGGTTTGGTAACGGCTCCCATTCTCACGCTTCCAGATGGGACCGGAGGATTCACAGTTTATTGTGACACTTCAGGCAGAGGATTGGGGTGTGTCTTGATGCAGCATGGGAAGGTAATAGCTTATGCGTCATGACAATTTCATTATCATAAAAAAAATTACCCGACCCACGACTTGGAACTGGCAGCAGTAGTGTTTGTGCTTAAGTTGTAGAGGCACTACTTGTACGAAGATAGGGTAGAGATCTTCACTGATCACAAGAGCCTGAAGTATGTTTTCACCCAGAAGGACCTTAACATGCGGTAGAGAAGATGGCTCGAGCTACTGGTGGACTACGATATAGAATTGCAGTATCATCCAGGGAAGGCCAACGTTGTAGCAGATGTATTAAGCAGGAGAGCCGGAGTTTATTTCCTAACGGCGCAACCAGAGTTATTGGCAGATCTTCAGAAGATGGGAATTGAAGTGGTTCTTCCTACCAACGTGGCATTGATGGCCAGTCTACAGGTTCAGTCCAGCATAGTTGAGAGGATCCGGATGGCGCAGTCTACAGATTCCAAGATTCAGCGACTCAGAGCAGAGTGTGAGGCAGGGAGAAGGCCAGAGTTGTGCATTCACGAAGATGGTACACTTTGGCACGGCACTCGTCTTTGTGTATCCAGTAGAGATATCAGACAAGAGGTCATGGCAGAAGCTCACAGTTCACAGTATTCTTTCATCCCGGTGGTACGAAGATGTACTGTGATATCCGTCAGCACTTCTGGTGGAATGGCATGAAGAGGAAGATAGCCCGATTTGTCTCTCGGTGTTTGGTTTGCCAGCAGGTTAAAGCTGAACATCAGAGGCCCGCTGGACTTCTTCAGCCCTTGCCGATTCCAGAATGGAAGTGGGAGCATGTGACCATGGATTTTATGACTGGACTGCCTAGATCCCCAGCTGGTCGAGATGCTATTTGGGTTATAGTTGACAGGCTCACGAAGGTGGCTCACTTTCTTCCGTTCAGAGTTGGTCAGTCGACGGCTCAGCTAGCAGTAATGTACCTCAGACAGATTATCAGGCTTCACGGTATGCCCGTCAGTATCACCTCGGATAGGGATTCAAGATTCACATCACACTTTTGGCGTAGCCTGCAAGAGAGTTTGGAAACTCACCTCCAGTTTAGCTCAGCTTATCACCCTCAGACAGATGGTCAGTCAGAGCGCACAATCTAGACTCTTGAAGATATGTTGAGATCTTGTACCCTTGACTTTGGTGGTTCATGTGTAACTCCACTTTTCTAGATTGAGTTTTCTCCTATGATTTATTTAAGATTTTTATTTACTTTTGATTTTTTGACTAGTCATTAATTATCATTTATGATTTTCTAATTATTTAAATCTTTCCAAATTATTAAGAATTGTTAATTATATTTCTCTAAAATTTTCTATTTAAATTTATTGATTTAATCCTTCCCAGCCCAACTTATTTGGGCCAGCCAACCTATCACATTATTAACTAACTTGTAACTCTTTTTCCATTCAGCCTTTCTCAGCCCAAATCCATAGGCCAGCCTAATTCCTATTCAGCTTCAGCCAATTCCCTATTTCAGCCTTTCACAGTCTCACCCAATGGGCCAGCCCAACCCGTCTCATCTGGGTTCAGTTGGGCGCGGATCCAAAGTTGATCTGAATCCATTAATCCAACAACCGTGACCCTATAACCCATTAGCCACCCAATCGTTGCGTTTAAATTAAAATTCCAACTCCTTCATTCAAATCAGTTTATTCTTTCATCTCCTCCACAGCCGCAGGGACGACGGACGACGCCGACGGAGAGAAGACACGATCTCCTCTAGAAACTTCTTCCTAACTGCCTCTCTTCTCTCCACCGTTGCTTCATAACCGCCTCCTCAAACGTCGACCGTTCGATTGTAACCGCTTGAGCCCCCTCGGCCTATATAAAGCGATCGCCCCCTCCTTTTTCATCATCACCATTCTTGAGTACGGCGGAGCCCGGCCCAATTCGTTCCTGATCACCTTCTCCTTCCTTTGCACCAAGCATGGCTATGGCGTTCTTCTTCTTCTTCTTCCCTTCCGGCGATCGACGAAGCTCTCCAAGGAAGCGCTCAATTCAACTCGCGGCCGTGCGACGAGCGGCATACTTCGATCCGACACTGGTGAGTGTCCTCGTCTTCTTCGTCTATCTCTTTCCTTTTAATTCTTGAGTATTTTGATGTTGTTGGTGATCGATATTAGCGGGGGTGATTTAGGAGTGATTCTTGATCAGTTTCTTTTTCTGGAATTTGATTGAAGGATTGGTGAGTTTCTTGATCTGATCCTGGTGAATTCTCCAATTTTGGAGTCAGAACAAATCAAATTATACTCATTTTGTTGTATTCTTTCATTGCACGTCACCTGTTCGATCTTATGCTTCAACCAGCTTTTGCAATCAAATTTGGACACGAGACTCGTTGTGTCAACTTTAAGGGACTCGAGCAACGCTCCTTGAGATCAGGTATACATTCGAGAACATTATGAGTTATTAAGAGTGCCGACCATGCGTATGAGTGAGACTGGACTCGTAGTGGCAACTGTAGAGGCAAGGCTAGTGTGTCGATCACTATGGGAATTCTGTGTTGAGATAGTATCAGACCTAGGACACAGAGTGGAGAAGCGTTTGAAGGATAGGTCACTGTTAGGTGACCGTTGGAATTTAGGTTAGTCATTGGTTAGTTAATTGACTGGCAATGTTGGGCTTCATACCGGACCAATGTAATTGTATCATTACTGTTTATTGCACTTTTGCATGTCCTTATGGGAGTAGATGCATTAAGTTTCAGCTTTGGGCTTGAATTAAGAAGTCAATATATTATACAAATGGTTACATTGGAAATTAGACTACTTCAATAGGCAGTATTGGTTTCAGCCTTGGGTTCACCTTCTTGAAAAGTTCATAATTGATGGGCTAGTCCTATTGGGCTGTAAGTTATAGGAAGATAAAGTCAAATCCAGGATATTCATTTAGGGTAGGCTAATTAATTTAGATCTTGAGTGTAATATGAGGACCATGATATTAGAGACTCTACTTAAAATTAGTTAAGTATTGCTTGGACCCTTTAGGACATTATCTAAAACTTTATTTTTTCTAATTCTAGGTGATCTAGAAGACAAGTACCAAAACTCCGGAATCAAGGCAAGTACATGTACTCAGTATTACCATCATTGCATGCATTGCACTCACACTTGTTATCGTGTCATTTATTTCACTTATTCCCGATTGATTGCTTGCATTATTTCTCGTGTCGGGTGGGGAACGTTCTAGAGACATGTGATGGACTAATATTGGACAAATATTGCCTGATAGCATACTCTGTATGCCTGAGTCCATTTCGTGCGTGACTGATAGCATTGTCGTCAGACATGCCTGATTATTGCGTGACTGAGCATTGTCATTAGACATGCCTGATTATTGCGTGACTGATAGCATATTTTATATGCCTGATTACATATTAGTCCCCATATGTTGATAACGTCCAATTGCACATGTACACATAGTTAGTGCATATTTATATTATATTCCATTGTTTCTCTGTTCAGTTCTCCTTGCTACATTGTACCATTCCATTGATCTTCCATGGTGAGTTATATTGAGTATATTGTGCTTTGCTCCTTTCCTGACTGGATCGTTGATTACAGGTGAGATGGATCATAGATTATCATTCATGGCTGGCATTGGAGCTCGTTTGACATTGAGATAGCTTGTTTCATGTATAGAGATTGATTGAGTGTATTTGATTGTATATTGTTGTTGTATCATTTATCTTTTACCGGTTTTGTACCCGGATATTCATGTATAAGTTGTAATAATAGTATAGTGGATTGCTGTGATGGTTAGTATAGATTCTGTGATTAGATGTTGTGATGAGATTATTTATTATTGATGACTAGACGGCTCACTACCGCTGTCAACGATAGTGTAGGCCGGGCATGCATCGACCCGTACCCGATTATCCGGGAGCGAGGCGTGACATGTTTTTGTGGTGGCCCATGCAGGTCTCAATCTAATGGTGCTTAGGATTAGAGTACCATTGGGAGCCTGCGAAATAGGAAACTCATCACAGCATAGGCCGATTGTGTGATAGTATGTATTTTGTTATCTATAGTAATTTCTGATTTTTTTTCTCTGTCTCATTGTGGTCTCTACAAAAGTCGTAAACCATGACTTTTGGGGATTATCTTCTCCTATAGAATCTGGGTTTCCTTGCCACTTAGGGATTAAAATCAGAGTTTCCAAACTCCTTATTTAGCCAGACATTTCAAAATTTTCCATAGGTTTTTGAAGTCTATTTGATTTTCTCTAACCATTCCAAGCTCAACTATTTCGTTTAGAGCCATAGAGCTCATATATTAGCTATTCTATTCTTTCACAAAACCATTTCTCTATCCGTTCCCCATTTAGAGTTTCAACTCATCTTTAGTCGTATTAAGTACTTATTCCATTGACATTCCCATGACTAGTGTATCAACTCTATAATACATTTCTATTCATTCTTCTATTTGATAGTCAATCTATTGTTTCTTAAGAACAGATAATTATACTACATGTCCTTCCTAATGTGATTGAATCTCTTTAGTAAATCGGAAAGCTTGCTTGAATTGAATTATCAAAGTACTCCTTTGGAATTTCAATAGATAACCATTGAAGGAATATTCGATATCCTACTATGGCGTGGCAGCCGCGCACTGCAGCCATTTATCTGGGTCATGAAAACTGTAGGTCCACTGCAGCCATCAGCGCACTGGCGAGGCAGGGGCTCTAAGTTGAAGTGATCTTAGGTATGTATAGGTTTCGAATATTCTCGAGATTATGTTTCTATCCCTTGAAGTTGTTTTTGTCCATAAGTAAGGTTTAGAAATTATTCGGTACTTATCATTCTTGAGTCACGGAGCCAAGAGTTCACTGCAGCCAGGTGTACACTAGCGGGGCATCAATTTTAGGTAAAGTGATTCCGGATATGCATGAGTTCCGAATATTTTTAGACTAAATTCATGATTAGCCTCCTATCACCATTGACAACTTTACCAGAATTTATCTTGATTTCCAATCATGACTCGAATTTAATCGTGCCTAGACAATTTCAGTAGTTCTGAGTAGATCGTGCCTAAATGAGTTATATTTCTTAATCGTGCCTATACTCTAATCATGCATGTGCTTGACTATGACTATGTCAATTGATTCGGATTGTGCCAAACTAAACCCTTCCAATTTTCGATTCAAGATCGTGCCTAAATATTGATTATATCGTAATCGTGCCTTGATGATTTTTTAATCATGACCATTTCATTCCAATTAATCTTAATCGTAATCCTCATTATCTTTAGTCGTAATTAAATTTAATCACTATTATACTAATTCTAATCGTGCGTTGATCATTATCGCATTGCTTAATTCTCTGACTATTTTAAAATCATGCTAAATAGATTCTTCTATTCAAATCGTGCCAATTCATATTCTTTAATCATACCTTAACAGGTTTGATCATTATTGTACTATCCTCAAACTTCCTTAATTATTCTCGTGCCTAATCGGGCCAGATAAATTCTTATTTCATAATCGTGCCTGACTGATCTTCATGTCATTTAATTCTAGTCGATTCCTTTGAAATTTCGAGGACGAAATTTTTGTAAGGTGGGTAGATTTGTAACTCCACTTTTCTAGATTGAGTTTTCTCCTATGATTTATTTAAGATTTTTATTTACTTTTGCTTTTTTGACTAGTCATTAATTATTATTTATGATTTTCTAATTATTTAAATCTTTCCAAATTATTAAGAATTGTTAATTATATTTCTCTAAAATTTTCTATTTAAATTTATTGATTTAATCCTTCCCAGCCCAACTTATTTGGGCCAGCCAACCTATCACATTTTTAACTAACTTGTAACTCTTTTTCCATTCAGCCTTTCTCAGCCCAAATCCATAGGCCAGCCTAAGTCCTATTCAGCTTCAGCCAATTCCCTATTTCAGCCTTTCACAGTCTCACCCAATGGGCCAGCCCAACCCGTCTCATCTGGGTTCAGTTGGGCGCGGATCCACAGTGGATCTGAATCCATTAATCCAACAACCGTGACCCTATAACCCATTAGCCACCCAACCGTTGTGTTTAAATTAAAATCCCAACTCCTTCATTCAAATCAGTTCATTCTTTCATCTCCTCCACAGCCGCAGGGACGACGGATGACGCCGACGGAGAGAAGACCCGATCTCCTCTAGAAACTTCTCCCTAACTGCCTCTCTTCTCTCCACCGTTGCTTCATAACCGCCTCCTCAAACGTCGACCGTTCGATTGTAACCGCTTGAGCCCCCTCGGCCTATATAAAGCGACCGCCCCCTCCTTTTTCATCATCACCATTCTTGAGTACGGCGGAGCCCTGCCCAATTCGTTCCTGATCACCTTCTCCTTCCTCTGCATCGAGCATGGCCATGGCGTTCTTCTTCTTCTTCCCTTCCGGCGATCGACGAAGCTCTCCAAGGAAGTGCTCAATTCAACTCGCGGCCGTGCGATGAGCGGCATACTTCGATCCGACACTGGTGAGTGTCCTCGTCTTCTTCGTCTATCTCTTTCCTTTTAATTCTTGAGTATTTTGATGTTGTTGGTGAACGATATTAGCGGGGGTGATTTAGGAGTGATTCTTGATCGGTTTCTTTTTCTGGAATTTGATTGAAGGATTGGTGAGTTTCTTGATCTGATCTTAGTGAATTCTCCAATTTTGGAGTCAGAACAAATCAAATTATACTCATTTTGTTGTATTCTTTCATTGTACGTCACCTGTTCGATCTTATGCTTCAACCAGCTTTTGCAACCGAATTTGGACATGAGACTCGTTGTGTCAACTTCAAGAGACTCGAGCAACGCTCCTTGAGATCAGGTATACATTCGAGAACATTATGAGTTATTAAGAGTGCCGACCATGCGTATGAGTGAGACTGGACTCGCAGTGACAACTGTAGAGGCAAGGCTAGTGTGTCGATCACTATAGGAATTCTGTGTCGAGATAGTATCAGACCTAGGACACAGAGTGGAGAAGAGTTTGAAGGATAGGTCACTGTTAGGTGACTGTTGGAATTTAGGTTAGTCACTGGTTAGTTAATTGACTGGCAATGTTGGGCTTCATACCGGACCAATGTAATTGTATCATTACTGCTTATTGCACTTTTGTATGTCCTTATGGGAGTAGATGCATTAAGTTTCAGCTTTGGGCTTGAATTAAGAAGTCAATATATTATACAAATGGTTACATTGGAAATTAGACTACTTCGATAGGTAGTATTTGTTTCAGCCTTGGGTTCACCTTCTTGAAAAGTTCATGATTGATGGGCCAGTCCTATTGGGCTGTAAGTTATAGGAAGATAAAGTCAAATCCAGGATATTCATTTAGGGTAGGCTAATTAATTTAGATCTTGAGTGTAATATGAGGACCATGATATTAGAGACTTTACTTAAAATTAGTTAAGTATTGCTTGGACCCTTTAGGACATTATCTAAAATTTTATTTTTCCTAATTCTAGGTGATCTAGAAGACAAGTACCAAAACCCCGGAATCAAGGCAAGTACATGTACTCAGTATTACCATCATTGCATGCATTGCACTCACACTTGTTATCGTGTCATTTATTTCACTTGTTCTCGATTGATTGCTTGTATTGTTTCTCGTGTCGGGTGGGGGACGTTCTAGAGACATATGATGGACTAATATTGGACAAACATTGCCTGATAGCATACTCTATATGCCTGAGTCCATTTCGTGCGTGACTGATAGCATTGTCGTCAGACATGCCTGATTATTGCGTGACTGAGCATTATCATTAGACATACCTGATTATTGCGTGACTGATAGCATATTTTATATGCCTGATTACATATTAGTCCCCACATGTTGATAACGTCTAATTGCACATGTACACATAGTTAGTGCATATTTATATTATATTCTATTATTTCTCTGTTCAGTTCTCCTTGCTACATTGTACCATTCCATTGATCTTCCATGGTGAGTTATATTGAGTATATTGTGCTTTTCTTCTTTTCTGACTGGATCGTTGATTACAGGTGAGATGGATCATAGATTATCATTCATGGCTGGCATTGGAGCTCGCTTGACATTGAGATAGCTTATTTCATGTATAGAGATTGATTGTGTGTATTTGATTGTATATTGTTGTTGTATCATTTATCTTTTATCGGCTTTATACCCGGATATTCATGTATAAGTTGTAATAATGGTATAGTGGATTGCTGTGACGGTTAGTATATATTCCGTGATTAGATGCTGTGATGAGATTATTTATTATTGATGACTAGACGGCTCACTACCGCTGTCAACGACAGTGTAGGCCGGGCATGCATCGACCCGTACCCGATTATCCGGGAGCAGTGCGTGACATCATGGGAAGATCACTTGCACCTGGTAGAATTCTCGTACAATAATAGTTTCCAGGCCAGTATTCAGATGGCCCCGTTCGAGGCATTGTTTGGCAGGAAGTGCAGATCCCCGCTGGCATGGGACAACATTGGAGAGAGGCAGATGCTTGGTCCAGAAATGATTGTCCAGACAGTTGAAGTGGTCAGAAGGATCAGATATCGTCTTCAAGTGGCCCAAGATCGCCAGCGCCATTGGGCCGATGCTCATCGACGTCCCTTAGAGTTTGCTATCGGCGACCATGTATTCCTTAGGATCTCGTCTAACCGCGGCGTCATTCACTTTGGCGTACGGGGAAAGCTTAGTCCTAGGTATATAGGGTCGTTCGATATCTTGGAGCGAGTAGGAGATGTATCATATCGTCTCGCTCTTCTGCCGTCACTAAGAGAGGTGCATGATGTATTCCATGTGTCCCAATTACGACGGTACATCCCGAACCCGAGCCATATTCTGGACCATTCGGAATTGGTTGTTGGTACCAATCTTTCGTATGAGGAGAGGCCCGTGTCTATATTGGACCGGAGAGAAAAGATACTCAAGAACAAGACTATTAGCTTAGTCCGTGTTGCTTGAGGTCATCACTCTCTAGGTGAGTCAACGTAGGAGAGTGAGGACGACATCCGATCGCGATATCCCGACTTGTTTGACTCATAAGGTATAATGTCTTCCTTATGCCTTATGCTTTCCATCCCTTGCTTGCATATATGATTGTTTGATTGTTTGCTTAGTGTAGCTAATTGTAGATAGTATAGCTGGCTCTTACATCTCTAAGCATCTTGATTTAAATTCCGAGGACGGAATTCTTTTAAGGTGGGTAGAGTTGTAGCGCCCGTATTTCGGAATACGTATTTTGATTAGGCATATATGTATTTCGGACCTGTATTTTATTTTCTCAGATTTTGGCCTGTAAATGAGTTTTGGCTTAACTTGCGAATTTTGATTTTCTCGTAAAATGGGTTTTTGGACCTTGCGTGGTTTTATTTTATGGAGAAGGAATTGGTTTGGTTTGGTTTAGTATGCATTGGACCACACTTAGCTAACCTCCACCCTCAACACAACATACCCTCCCTCATTAAAACCCTACCTAACTTTCTCTCTCCTCATTACTCTTCCATTAATTTTCTCCATCTTCTTCTTCCTTCCTCCACACAACACCCAACACCATAGGCAAGTGCACCTTGCCACCAAATAAGTACCCCATTTTATTTGTCCACTAGCTAGATTAGGCCATGGTGAACAACATTAGAACTTGCGTTTTGTGATTTGGAGCTTCCATTTTTCTAGATCTAAGTTTTAACCATTTTTGGATTTTCTTGATTTTGATCTATTAAACTTAGATTTTTTTTCCTTGTTTTAAGGCTTCCATATGGAAGAGAATTCAATTTTACACAAGTTAGAACTTTGAAAATCCAAATTTGGTTTTTTTTGGCTAAGTTATGAAGATTGGAATTTTAGAGTTCTCGGGGTTTTCCTCTCGGCCTGTTGGAGAAGATGATCCTCGGCGAGCGCTCTTTAGCGCATGGCCGAACTGCGCTAACTCCACGGCCAGCACTTTGCGCTGGGCTGACCCACGCTGGCGCTCTTTAGCTCCAGCGCCTTCCTTCCATTGGCGCACTTGACCGCTGCGCAGCTCACTCCCAACGCGGCTTGGCTCCAGCGCAACCCAATCCTAGCGCGGCTCATCCCCTGCGCAGCTCGCTCTCAGCGCAACTCGTCCCTAGCGCAGCTCACCCCTGCGCAGCTTGACCCTGTGCAGCTCGCTCCCAGCGCAACCCGACCCAGCGCAAGCCGACTTTAGCGCAACCCAACCTCAGCGCAGTCCATTCCCCCAGCGCAATCTGATCTCCAGCGGAACCTGTTGCCCATGGTGATTTGGTTTTACTTCCTTGGACTTGGCTACTCTTTCGTAGATTGGAGTTTTAAGATCTTGTTCCACACAACACGACTGTCTCGACCCAACACGAACTGGCACGATTTTCGGTGTTTTGCTTATGACTAGTACGTTTTTCGTGAATTGTGTGATTTATGATCCTAGTGCTTTCTGATCTTCTTGATAGTGACCCGATAGGGTGCGCTCTTAAATTGTGACATCTAATCCATGATTAATCTTTGTAACTGGATAACTTGATAGTGGCCCGTGGCGGCACACTCCTGACTTGTAACTTGTAACCTGTAACTTGTAACTTGACTTGACTTGATGCTGTTGCGATGGCTAACTTGACTCATATAATCAACTCTGACTCCGTGGGTGTTCATTCTTGCTGTTTTGTACAATCCACTTGTCTTGTCTTGCATCATGTCTAGGACGTGACTCCCTGGTTACCATGGTCAGAGATTCACACTGAATATGGATTAGGCTAATGACTAGATCAAACTATAGTTCATGGAGAATTTCCAGTCACAGGCGATCTCATTATCTGGGCGCTTTAAATGGACTTGTAGCCTGCCGACGAGTAGGGCATATTTCCAGCACACTGTCATGTGTTGCACCCTCTAAGTCACCTAAGGGTATATCGTCTCCTGGGCGATGTACCCAACCATACTCTCAACCCGCGGAAGGATAACTGGATAGTCTGTAAGGCTTGGGACTGGGAAAATTCTCAATTTGCATCTTGTTAGTAATTAGGTTTGTGATAACCCTAGTTAGTTAAGTAGTAAGCCGTAGTAATTGCTTGGCCGCTTGTGAATGGATGGTGTCCAGCCTTGTTTAAGTCTCGTCTAGTCCCAGTACCTAGTACCCCTGAACATGATTGTTTTACTTGTCTTGAACAATAAATGGGTATAGACAAAGTGCTATTCAGGCGAAGGGTTACAACCACGGTCCTTGTTTGGTTTACGGGTTGTAACCTGGCTCCCGGAATGGTTCCACGTCCCTAGTCGTTTATTGTCCTGTTGTACTCTTTATTACTTGTGCTTTTCTTCTATTTCTTACGTTCTGATATGCTAGATTTTATTCTTATTTGTGGCCTCCTTGTGGCACTTGCTCTTTCTGGGGTTTGACCCAGCTGGTTTTGTGTGGCCAGATTTTGGAGCAGCACCCGAGGATCTACCGAACCCCCAGCTCAATGGTGGCGACTAGAAGGAACCCGGACTACATTGTAAAATTATTCTTTTGAGGCGTTTAGCCGATGAGCACCTGTTAGCTCGATGCATATTTACTTACTGTCTACCTACGGGCTTTAAACATGATTAACAAATCCTAGGGTTGATCATGTATGACTTAACTCTTGCTAGTCCTCATATTTTGTATGACTAGCTTCATGATCAGCTGATTATATAATATTTGGGACGCCTTTTATTGTATATTTGGTGGCTAACATCTTATAACTATATTACTTGCTTGAGATTGAGACAATAGGCTTGACCTTAAGAGACCGTTGGCTTGTAGTAAACCCTCATATCTAGACAGCCGTGACCGTATAGCGAGGTGGATTCCATTTCAATATACGTAGCTGGCTATGTACGCCCCCGCTCTCCAGTATTCTGGTTCTGGGGCGTCACATGGTTTAAGTGGTGGCCCATGCAGGTCTTGGCATTCAAGAATGTGAGGGTTTACCTAATAGATGTCTCAATCAGTATTCGCCCTTGATCTCTTCTCGTATCTTCAAATCCCTGAGAATCTTGACCCGATCACATGCTTGTATCGTTGATCTGTCCTGGTCCTTCCTTATTGTTTCCTATGTCGCTTCTTCAGCGGCATTGTTCCTGGACCTGCCGATCAGCAAGGCGGAGCAACTCCCGTGGACCAGCCGCAACCCAGAGATCAAGCCCAGCTTTCCGGAGTAGCCTCCAGAGTTGTACCAACTGAAAGAGAGCCCCCAGTTCAGCCCGTTCGACCTGCCGAGCCTGATGATGGCACCTTGGTAGGTCTCATCAGGACCTTGATAGCTTCCCAGGATCGTCGGGACGACGCCCTGTACCAGGCAGTAGCAGATGCTTTGACCATAGGCGGTCATCCAGGGAACAGCGTGGCCAACAGCTTCAAGCGCTTAAATCCTCCATTCTTCGACGGCAGCAAAAATGTGATTGCCGCGGATGTTTGGCTTCAGGATACCGAGGTGGTTCTGGAAGCAGCTAGGACACCTGAGAATGAGAAGGTGGCGGTGGTACACCTACAGTTGCTAGACTTAGCTCACAGTTTGTGGGCGGCACAGGCCATGGGATTAGCGGCGCCAGTTACTTGGGCGGTGTTTAGAGAAAGATTCCAGACGAAGTATTTCGATGTTGTAGCTCGGTACGACCTGCAGACGAAATTTACCAACTTGAAGCAAGGAGGCAGAACGGTCGACGGTTATGCATCTGAGTTTTCTAGACTCAGTAGGTTTGCCCCCACCTTGGTGGCAACCGAGTTTGATAGGGCCCAGCGGTTCCAGCAGGGGCTGCATTTGGAGATCTTGTTGGGTCCACTGATATACCATCACCCGTAACAATATAATGTGGGAGCGGGCCATGATTTGACTGCTGTGATCTTCGCTGGGTCCACTGATATACCATCACCCGTAACAATATGACTAAGAAATGATACCTCCTTGAGAAAGAAATCATACTTGCCAAGCTTCACGAAAAGTCGCTCATTCCTCTACGTTCTCAAAACTATCCGTAGATGCTGCTCATGCTCCTCTTGACTCTTAGAGTAAATCAAGATATCATCTATAAAGACTACTACAAATTTGTCCAAGTACTGGTGAAAGATCTTGTTCATTAAATTTATGAAGACTGCGGAAGCATTGGTCAAACCGAAAGGCATGACCAAGAACTCGTAGTATCCATACCTCGATCGAAAGGCCGTCTTTGTTATGTCTTCCTTCCGAACCTTCAATTGGTGATAGCCTGATCGTAAGTCAATCTTGGGGAATACTTTTGCTCCACTCAGTTGATCGAATAGATCGTCTATACGCGGCAAGGGATACTTGTTCTTCACCGTCACTGCATTCAATGCTCTGTAGTCGATGCGCATGCGCACTGTTTCGTCTTTCTTAGGCACAAAAAGAACGGGTGCTCCCCATGGTGACGCACTGGCACGAATAAATCCCTTCTCTAATAAGTCATCAATCTGCGTCTTCATCTCTACCAACTCCTTGGGTGCTAGACGATATACTCGAGATGAAATTGGCTCGGCTTCGGGAATAAGCTCAATAAAAAATTCAATATCTCGGTCGGGTGGTAGTCCTGGCAATTCTTCAGGGAATACATCCTCGAACTCGGTGATAATAGGGTGCTGAGGGGTGTCATGCATCACCATATGAGTCCCCGATGTGGGTGTATCACAACTCTCTCCGTCTTCTTTGGTGAACTCAAACTCTGCCGCATTCGGTGGTCTAAAGATAATAATGCTCCTATGGCAGTCTATGAGAGCGAAATGCTAGATCAACTAGTCCATTCTAAGAACCACATCTAATGTCGGCATAGGGAATACAAGAAGTCGTGCCATCATCTCTCTGCCACTTATCACTACAGGACAACGTCTACAAACACCACTAACATGTACAACTCCTCCTCCAGTGAGGATTTTAACATTTTTATCTAAGGATGTGATGGAAATGCTGTGCCTAGTGGCAAAACTAGTGGCTATAAATGAATGTGTGGCTCCAGTATCAAATAAGGAAATAGCAAGAAAACATGCAACTAAAACCATACCTGCTATAACTTCTGCCTCTGTCTCTATATCCTCAACAGCAAGTGAGAATACCTGCTCATAATTCTGTCTTGGGCCCTGAGCTCTGGCCTTGTTGTACTGTACGCCTTGGGGAGGCAATGGTGGACGAGGTGCTCCTGCTATGGGCCGTAGTGCTGGGAGAGCTGGGGCTGTGGGCCTCGGGTTCTGCCGAGCTTGTACTATCGCCTGTTGCTCCGGACAGTCCTTGAGCATGTGCTGATTGGATCCACATCTCAAGCATAATCCAAGGCGAGTCCTACAGTCGTTCTGGAGATGTCGTTGCTTCCCGCAGTAATGGAAAATGGGCTTCTGATAAGGTGAGGGCCTCTGCTGGAACTGTCCTGTGGCCCTCCTAATAGGTCCACTCTGAGTAGCTCGGGCTGGTGTAACTGCTGGGGTATGGCGCCTTGATGTCTGTTGCTGCTCCTTGTGAAGAATCTTCTGAGCACGAGCTTCTTCCAAGACAGCTGAATGGGAGACTCGAGACTGGGTAGTCGTATAAGACTTGAGCTCTGGTGCAAGCCCCTGGTGAAATCTTCTTGCCTTCTCTAACTCTGTCGGAATCAATCCCGCACCAAATCGACTCAGGCAATTAAACTCTGAGTCATACTCATCAACTATCATATTCCCATGTTTCAGATAAAGGAACTGGTCATAGAGACCATCTCGAACATGAATAGGGAAGAATCTCTCATAAATGCATCATAGAACTACTTCCAGGTGATCCCAGTACCTAATCGTCTCTCTTCCGCCTTCCACCAGTGGTGAGTATTGTCTTCCAACAGTAGGTCCACCGCTGTCATCCAATTTCGAGCTGGCAACTGGGATGCCTTCAGTAGATTTTCTGTACTAATAAGCCACCGTGACACCTCTAATGGCTTCTCTATTTCTCTAAAGGCCTTGGGGTTCATATCTGTAAAATTCTTGATAGAGTCTTCATAAGGATGCAGAGCCGGTACTGGTGCTGGTGCTGGAGGTGGTGGTGGAGGTCCAGCCATTGCTGCCATCATCGTCTCTCATCAGCTCAGTCAGCTGCCACTGAGCCTGCATAATGGCATACATAAACTGAGTAGTAGGGCTCCCATCAGTCGGTGGCGGAGGCATCTGAGGTCCCGACTGTGGGGGAAACTGCTGAGGGAATGGTGGTGGTGGAGGCAGTGGTACACTCCCTTTCGGTGGCATGGTAGTGGTCTGTCCAGCCTGGCTGCCTGGGGGTACTGCGATCTTTGGATACTCCTTCGTCGGTGTCGTAGTAGGCTGTGACTGTCCTGGCTGGTATGGTGTCGCTAGAGTCATTGGGGGATTCTGTCCCTCCGGAGTAGCCTCTTCACCAGATGTAAGGGCCAAGGCAGAAGTGCGTCCGCTTCTTAAATGCATACTGTTGGCACGAAGAAGATAAGTTGATATTAGGAAGATTAGATATGAAGTAAATCGAATAATCAAGGAAGTTTCGAAAAGATTGGAACTCAAAAGGTAGTAGTAGTTCTGGATGAGATATTCCTATTCCTATATGCAGCCTTTGCTGGACACAGTCATGTAACCCAACAATATTAACGTTGACCTGCATGGGCCACCACAAAAATATGTAACGCCCCAGTCCCAAAATACATAGGACCAAGCACGTGAACATGCCATCTGCACATATACGAAGAATACTCCAATATATGGAATCCTCAAATATGCACATAAGTTGTAAATAAAATAACCACAAGCCAGCAATATATAATATAATCTCATCACAGCTCAACACAGAAGATAATAGAGTCCAAATAAATAAGTAAAGTATCAAAAGATAGCCGGGTGAACATACTCACTCCAAACAGCTGTGAAAAATAGTCTCACAAGATCGAAGTCCAACCTCCGCAAATAGAAAGAAATAAGATGCAAAAATATGTCAACTAATGTCTCAAATAAAGAATAGACTAGACATCAGTAAAGACTGCCTCGTCATCGATGTAGGATAGCTCCAACGCCGCTCCGTACTCCTGTGGAAAATCGTCTAAACCTGGAGAGATAACCAGGTCCTCAGGGGACATAGCAAGATACAAGAAAATACCATGTCATGTAAACTGTGATAATATAATAAGAGAAAAAGGTATGCATGCAATCGGGTCCCTGACCATTCTACTGTGAATATGCAGTTGAGATACAATCCTTCGACGCATGAGCCCTGGCTGTAAATGGGATTGGAATAGTTCCCATAGAGGGCACCAGGGGCCTACGTCCATAACGCTCTGGAAGCGTCAGAGGGCACCATGTGCAAGGGGCTACGTCCATAACGCTCTGGGAAACGTCAGAGGGCGCCTGGAGCCTGCGTCTCCGGAGGAGCGCACAGGTAATCAGGGAAGTACAAAGAAGCCCATATGTCAGGTATTGTTCTCCCCACCCAATGCCTAGTATCATCATCTCTATGACTGATATGAACCTCTAGTAACCGCCAAGTCTTCTAACATGCAATACTATTGGCAGTTACTCCTATCCGCCGCACGCTCCACACATATTGGTAGCCAGCCGACTACGCGGATACGTGTCCTACATGTGACTCACATCACATGATACAACAAGTGTCAAGGCCGTATGAGATATACCAATACCTCAGCATCAATGGGTGGTCACTAGACTAAGTCAATGCAAGAGAAATAAATAAGACAAGGTAAACGACTGATAGAGTCGCTTGCACCCAAGTGTGACTTGGAAGCACAGTTTAAATATCAAAAAATAAGAAATGCTGAAAATAACAACTGAAAATAAGAAATATAATAATCACAGAGTAGGGTGGCAAGGTATCTTGCCTGATGGTGCAAAGTGGCAAGTCCAAGTAATCACAATGTCAGCCAAGAAACGTCACAATCTCCAAATAACTCCGGACGCTGAAACAAATATCAAAAATGCACTCGGTGTAAAAGATATACCTAGGAAACGCCTGTCCAAAAGTCTAATTCTGGAACAGGGACAAAATCGTAATTTCGGGTCAAAATGATGTCTGCCGTTGGATCCGCTTTGTACCGAAACGTGTGCTAAAGTCTATGGTCTCTAAAGTTGTCAAACTATATGTCTACGGATTCAGTTTGAGGAGAGAAACTCAATGGTATGTCCAGTTTTGGATTTCGATGAGCCGTGCACAAAATCGCCCGCTTGAGTGGGTCGCGGGCCCGCCAAAAAGGGGTTCCGATTCAACTTTCTCAGAATTGAACCAAACTTGGCACACAGGACTAGAATTTTGATTCGGACCTGTTGGCGCAAGTTTCGTCTCAAATCGACGACTGTACACGAAGTTAGGACAAAGTTTGCAAAATGTCGATACGGGCGTATCTCGACGGATACGGACTGATTTCGTCGTGCGCACACGACGAAACTGAGTTCCGTCAGTTCCCACACGTCGACAACGTCCATACGCGCCTTTCGATGTGTATAACGCACGACCACGTCGCCCGGTTTGTCGGGGCGCATGCCATATCGGACAAAATTCAGAAAATTAATATAATTTAACACAGGTTTTTTCTCAACTTCAACATCAATCTACTTTTTACACGGTAATCGAAACGACGATCCAGAAGATGCATTACGATCTCGGTTATGTTGTCTTTTACTGTTTTCAATTATTTCCTACAGTACTTTACTGCACAGCAAGAAAATTGGCCGACAAGTTGTCGTTTTAAAACAATTTTTAGTATTACAGAGAACAGATTTTTGTTCAACTTCATCCCAATTTTTCGAGCAAGTTGATGGGTTGTTTTTGAAATCCACCTAGAGGAACTCAAAGAGGGTCAAGTCTACTTTCCATAAAATCTTACGGATCAAAAATCGGTGCTACGAGTAAAAAGTTACGCCGTGGGGAAGTAAGGTACCTTGGGTGGGAAAACTGCTCCGTGGGTGACGCGGGGCTGACTTCCGATGCTTCATTCGTCGCGTACAAAGCTCCATCGTTGGTGAAACGAATTCGTAGGCAAAGAGGGTATGATCAGCCTTAACTTTCGTTTTGGAAGTTTAGGGTATTGAGGTTTGTGCAAAAAGATATATATATACCAAGTTGCTCCCTAATACTAATGGGTTTCGGATTACCCGATTCCCTCTACTCACAGTTTCGCGCGCGCGCGGGGGGAGGGGGGGTGTTCTCTGCTGCACAGTTTGGTAGGCCCGCTCACTTAGGTGAGCGGCTGGGCTCACCTTTCTCTTTTTTTTTCTTTTTTTCTTTATTCTAATTCTTTTCTTTTTCTAATTCATTTCTAATTCTAATTCCTTTCTAATTCTAATTCAATTCTAATTCTTTTTTTTTCTTTTTCCGAAAAACTTAAGTATATATATATATATATATATATATATATATATATATATATATATATATATATATATATATATATATATATATATATATATATCTTTTAGCTAGCAAAAATTATCACAAAAATATAATTAAATTCCTAAAATCCTAGATTTAATTATATTCCTTTTTTATTAGAAATACAAACATGCACACATATAATAATATATATATATATATTAATTATACTAATACATTAGTAGCAAATAAATTTATATCTAATGAAAGACATAACAAAAATTAATTAATTTATAGAAAAATCAATTATAAATTATGGGGGTTTACAGGTAATCCTCACTCCGTACAACCTACCGCCTTGGATGTGCATGAAGACACATTACATGTTCTTAACTATTATTATCCCCGGTCCGAACAACCCGAAGAGGAACATCGACGTGTACTTACAGCCGTTGATAGATGAGCTGAAGCAGCTATGGGAAACAGGGGCGTACACGTATGATGCTTCAAAAAAAATAGAATTTTCAGATACGGGCAGCACTAATGTGGACAATCAACAACTTTTCGGCTTATGGAATGTTATCTGGATGGAGCATCCATGGTCGGCTTTCATGTCTGTATTGCATGGACCGCACTAAGGCTTTTCGTTTGAGACACGGAGGAAAGCTATGCTTCTTTGATTGTCATCGGCAGTTCTTGTCGAAAGACCATCCGTACCGTAGGAATAGAACCGTATTCCGTGTCGGAGATATGGAGAAGGACGATCCACCGCCAATATGGTCCGGAGAGGATACATGGGAGCAAGTAAAAGAAATCCCAAGTGCTACTGAAGATCCTACAACGAGCAGCCGTTGCGAAGGATTTGGCGAAGATCATAACTGGACCAAAAGGAGTATATTCTGGGATCTGCCATATTGGAGCACAAATCTGATTAGACATAACCTTGACGTCATGCATATCGAGAAGAACGTGTTTGATAACATAATTAATACTGTAATGGACGTCAAGGGAAAGACAAAAGACAATCAGAAGGCTAGATTGGACTTAGCCGAAATATGCAGACGCCCTACATTGCACATGATAGACAACGGGAAGGGAAAGCTTTTGCGGCCTAAGACAATCTACTCGCTGGACAAGGAGGACAAAGTGAGACTTTGTAGATGGATCCAGGACTTAAAATTTATGGACGGATACGTCTCCAATCTAAGAAGATGTGTCGACATAAAGGAGTGTAAACTGGCCGGAATGAAGAGCCATGATTGCCACGTATTCATGGAGAGGTTAATTCCTGTTGCTTAGCATATTCTTCAGAGATCTTTGTTCTTGCAAGTTGCTCGTCGATCGTTTAGAGAAGCAAGAGAAGGACATTGTGGTAACACTTTGCAAACTTGAGAAAGTTTTTTCTCCTGCATTCTTCGACTCAATGGAGCATTTGCCGATTTATCTTATCCATGAGGCTCTTGTTGCTGGACCTGTCGGTTATCGCTGGATGCACCCGTTTGAGCGACAGTTGAACCACCTCAAGAGGAAGGTAAAAAATAAGGCACGGGTGGAGGGTTCTATTTATGAAGCATATATCCTTGAGGAGATTTCAAAATTCTGTTCCATGTATTTTCAGCCTCATATTGCTACAAACAGAACAATGGCTCCCAGAAATGACGACGGCTATGAAGTTGGTATTGAGGCAAAGCTGAAAGTATTTACTGCCTACGGAAAACCATCTGGTAAAATGAAAAAAAGATATCTAAATGACGACGAGGTTAGCGCTGCAATGTTATATGTATTGCTCAACTGCGATGAGGAAGAAGTGGACAAGCTAGAGGGGTAAGTAAAATTAATTCGTGTGCTTCGTTGCTTCTGAATATAACTAATATACCTATGCTTCATTGCTTTTCAGCATGTTTAAGGATGAGGTAACGTCCAACAATCCGTACGCAACCGAGGAGGAAGTAGAACAGCAAATGAGACTTCATTTTCCTTTTTGGTTGAGAGCATATGTACGGACGTAGTCACAATTTACTTTTTCTGTACATTTATACTTGCACATAATAATTAAGTTAGCATCATTTATATGGTATTTAGGTTGATCGTCCGGAGGCAATCCTTGAGAATGAGTATATTAAAACTCTAGCCAAGGGGCCAATTTATCAAGTGAAGACCTGGCCAAGTTACTGCGTAAATGGTTTCAGGTTCATGTCAACAAATGTTCGAATAAGAGACGACTTCATGGATTTGGATTCTATGAAGAATAGTTGTTTGTGCATAAAATTTTCAAACTACAAAGACGTCGACCCAGGCAATGACTTATTTGGCGTCTTACGGGAGATTGTGAAACTGACATATAATTATGTTATAGAACCTTGTAAGATCGTCTTGTTCAGATGTGACTGGTTCGATCCAATCCAAGGTCGAGGTTGGAGAGTTGACAAACATGGTCTTGTTGACATAAATTATCGCCGTCGATATCAAGCTTATGAGCCGTTTGTTCTAGCAAGCCAGGCTCAGCTAGTTTACTTTACCAGCTATCCAAAACGAGGAGCCGAGAGATCAGATTGGTGGGCAGTCTGTAAGACTAAAGCTCGGAATACCTTTGATGTCGATGAGATAGCTTATCAGAAAGACGAACTATCTCTTATTACAAATATTGTCGATGTGGACTCAACGGAAGTTCCTCATGACATGTTTCAACAATTGGAAGAGGTAGAAGTATCAGAAGAGGAAGAGAAAGTTGATAGAAGTGAAGAGGAAGAGGAAGAGGAATCAGAACAAGATAAATTATCAGAAGAGGATTGAATATATTTAATTTTCAGATGTAGTATGGTTTACTTTTGTTTTTTTTCAGATGTAGTATGGTTTACTTTTATTTTTTTCAGATATAATATGGTTTACTTAGCGACATTTTCAGATGTAGTATGGTATACTTTTGTTTTTTTAAGATGTAGTATGGTATACTTCTGTATTTTTTTAGATATGGCTCGACGTGGATCATTTGGTTCCGGTGCTGGTGGGAGACGACGACCCCGACAGTCTCCATCTACCACTCCTACCGACTCCTCATCCCCCCGCACTCCAGTATACACTAGCGGTCTAGTCGCCGGCAGTGTCTCCATACTCGGCTCTAGCAGTTCGAGGCTAGGGCCTCCTTCTTCTACGCAGCCAGTACCGTCGAGTATTCCAGAGGTCGACCCCACTACCGAGGAGCAGGCCGAGGCCGAGGCCCACGTCCAGGTAGAGGGCGATGGCGAGGTCCACGCCGAGGGCGGGGGCGAGGCCGAGGGGCAGGCTGTGGGTAGGGGCAGGGGCGGGGTCGGGACAGGGGCATAGTGCAGCTCCCATTTGAGACAGATCCTCCGTATCGCCCGGAGGGGGATCTGAGGTTGGAGATTTGGGCATGTACTCGGACCAGGCGGTAAGTGAAATTATTACATTTAATTAGTTTAAATTTATTATAAACTTGTTTAATAAATTTTAGTTTCCATTTTACAGGTATCATTCCTCCTCCGTACACCGGTCGCTGGGTACATTCCTGTGACAGAACTACGGGAGATCCTGGATCAACTGGAGGGATGTCCCGGCCGACAAGAAGGCCTTCTGGTTTGAGCACTTTTCGGTACGTAAAAGTTTATTTCCTTTTAACATTTAGTATGTTATGTTATAAATTATGTACTTCTTTGATTTTTTCAGCGGACTTACTTCTTCCCTCCCCACCGTGCCGTTACTGTCGAGGCTATATTTTCCAGCGTCGCCAGCAAGCTCATCAGGGATGCGGTCCTCGACCAAAAGGTTCGCGACCGCCGGGGAGAGCCTATTCAGGGTTGGATCTCTGCCGCCGACTGGGCGGTAATGAAGAGAATATTCGAGGAGGAAGCCTACAAGGAGAAGTCTGCGAAGTCTAAAAGAGCGCGACAGGTGGGGTCGCAGTGGTGTGGTGGATCACGATCCATCATGGATTTCTTCACCCATATGGTACGTATCTCGCCGTATATGTCACTACCACATTTCTAGTTTGAGGGTATTTTTGTCATTTTTGAATTATTTGAATTTAATATATTTTATTAGGAATTTAAAATGATTTAATTGAATGGTATGATTTAAATACTAATTAATTGATTGCCATGTGGTTTTGGTTAGCCTAACCTAGATTGGACCTAACCTAGATTAGTCATAGCTAGGCTAGTTAGCCACATTGAGTTTAGTTCGTATTGGTTAAATAGGTTTAAGTCATGTTTAGCTAGGTTGAGTGGTTTACAAATGGACTAGGAAGGAGCCCTAGATTCTAGGCTACTCATTAGACTTGATTCATTTCTAGCCTTAGATGCTCCCTAAAAACCCTAACCCTAGCTAAGTGGCCGGCCAAGACCCTCCTTGCCTACAAAGTATCTCCTTAGAAATTTGTGCCTCTTTTCACTATTCAATCATTTTTCCTAAGAACTAGGTGAGCCTCCATTTTATTTCTTCATAGTTTAATCAATAGAGCTCCATTTTATTGGGATTTCTTCCATAGCACTCTAATCACTGTTCTTCTGTTTGTGGAGTCACATCACAGGATTGAAACAATTTGGAGACGTTGGGTGGCTTTTGGAGATCCCCTTTGAAGAGACTTTTTGTGTTGAAGAACACACATAGGTATAATCCTATTCCTCCATTAAAATTAGGGTTTCCTTGCATAAACACCAAGCCCTAGGTGTCCTTGTGTTGTAGGAATAGGGTTTGCTCAGTTTCGTGTCATGTACGTGTCCGTATCGGACACGTATCAGTAACCAACGTAGGTGTTCGACGAAATGCCACAGTGGGCTTTTCGATCGAGATTTTGAAATATAAATGAATAGGAAGTTGTGTTTGGATGTGGCTTACGTGTTTTTGGTCGACTGAGCGTGTCTTATATCGGTTTCGTGTCGTATCGCGCTCGTGCACACGCGCGCACGCTGCGTGCAGTGTCCCCTACTACCAGCGTGCTCGTGCTCAGTGCACAGAGCACGTGGACACGTGTGGTTGGACATGAGTGAGGTGCAATGACTGTCGTGTCATCCCTAAAGTTTCGTATCTGACGGATGCGTGTCGGGTGCGTTTGGACACGTGCACTGGTCACACGAACTCGTGCCAGTCTCGTGCGTGTGTGTGAGTTGGTTTGGACACTCGTGTGTCCTGTTTTAGGACACCATTTTGAGTATGTAACACACACTAATATACCCCATTAATTATCTACCTAATGTTCATCTTGAATTGTTAAATCGAATGTGGATTTGAGAAATGTCCAGTCGATTGATACATAAGGTATCAGTGAGTATCACTGATTCTTCTTTTCATGTTCTTATGATTAAATACATTGTTAAGTCATGTTTTAGATGCTAAATTATGTCCTAACGTACTCCCTAATCTCTGTTAGTTAATTGTACATGCTAGGATAGGTCCTTGATTATGAAAAATGAAATATAGTCATGAGTTGGGTTCGAATGTGGCTAATACCACTTGTTTCCAGTTTTTTCTAATACTGTTATCCCTATTTTAACCTGTTTTAATTGATGTTATCAGCTATCCATTAATCCTACATGCTATCTGGTTTATGATTGGTTGATATTACATATTAGAATAGGCTTTTGTTTGGAATGGGATATTGTTATGAGTTGGGTTTCAAAATGTGAACTTGCATTTGTTTCAACTGTCAAATTCCTGAGATATTTCATTTTCTGAGTTTGAATCAAGGCTAGCTGTTTTATAGTGATTGAATGTTATGGGACTCACCCACTTATGTTAGGTTGAGTACCTATCTATTCGATTGGGTATATGCTCTTACACTGGAAATCGAACAACAATGATTGGTTTCCTTTCCTATTTCTTTAAACTGTTAACTGTTAAGTCTGTAATATGGTACTGTCTGATGTTGGATTCATTTGTTTTGAACTGTTAATTAGTTCTTCTATTTCCTGTCAACTGAGAGTTCTAGGTGTATTGTTGGATTTCGAAAGCTGGATTGGTTTCCTTTCCCATTTTTGTATAGTTAACTGTTAACACATTGTATGAGTGACACTCACACTAATTCTGATTTCCCTTCACTGGAACACACCCACACTGCTTTCATGTATTCCTTCACTGAGTACTCACACACAGGTTCCTTCTTAGCACTCTAACACACATTCCTGCACACATGTTTACTGTATAACACACACACACCCTCACACATCTCATATGACTGAGCACTATCACAAGTTCATGTATCCACACACACTCTAACACATGGGTTCCAATCCTGTGGCACACACAGTTCACATTTATTTCCTGCAACACCCTACTTTCCTGTGAAGCACATTAGCACACATTTACCTGTCATATTTTCCTAAACCCCATATTTCCTGTCACACATTGCCTCTCATGCATACACACACATCTAATATGTTACCCTCTCTATGTATATATAATACATATATATGTGTGTATGCATGTCTACAGGTGTATGCCTAAAGGCCTAATCTAATGTGGATATCTAAATGATAGTGTAAAGTGTAAGGGGATTTCTATATGTGTGATAGATAGTGTGCTATGCATATTCTATTTGTATATGTAGATATATATATATTTTTATTTGTATATGTAGATATATATATATATATATATATATATATATATATATATATATAAATATATATATATATAAAATATATATATATATATTCATATATGTAAAAAAAATATATATATATATTCATATATGTGAATAGTGATATATATCCATATATGGTATTGGCCTATGGTGTGTCTGTTAGACTAATAAGAGTTTAGTTAGACTTGTTTAGTCTTGATTAGGCCTAGAATATACTAGTATAGACTTGTTTGACTTAGGTTTGACTTGGTTGACCTAGTTTGACTTCTAGGGTTGACCAGAGTTGACCAAGAGTTGACTTTGGTCTAGATTGACCTAGATTCATTTAGAATGCATTGAATAGCATCTTATTATAATTTTAGACATGTTGTGACTTGTGCTGTTCTGATTAGGAGCCAGACACCACTCCTCAGGCATTATTTCCTTCTGGACATCCAGGATATCAGGCGAGTACATTCACTGACCGTTTTATACTTGATAGGAGTATTTTCTCGCTCTAGATTATCTTACTTGATGCTGACACGATGGAAACACGGATTAGCACTATATGGATCTTTTCATACAATGTTATCCCCCTAGGGAGTATCATATACATCATGTTATGTGTGTTTCACTTTCATCATGTATTCTCATGCTTTTACCTTACATGTGCACTCTCGCGATTCATGTACTCTCATGATCACGGAGCCCCCATGTTTATATTCACGTACACCCTTATATGGGCCCCCATGTGAATATCATGTACAATAACATAACTTGAACGGATCCTTGTGTATTGATTGGATACGAGGGAGTATAAATAGTCATGTGGACAATTTCCAAAGTAATGTAGCCATGTACGACCTCTCATGTTTATTATCAAGCCGTTCACATGTCTAGCTTGTACTCTAAATCACTAGTTCACTATAGCTCCTTACTTATAGTAGATATTTTATTACAGTCTTCTTTTTTACTCATGTTTACTCTTCAGCGTTTCATGTATTTTACTCTATTGCCTGTATTTTATTCCTGTCATTATATGAACTGCGTGAGATATACTGTGCTCGCTCCTGTCCTGACTGGACCTGTTGAAATATTGCAGAGGATGAAGACGAGGCTGGCTGCCCTACCTATTATGGGACTACCTTAGATGACAGCTGTGACTTGGACCAGCAACCGGACCCTATAGCTGTGGACGACACTCCTCTAGATTAGGATGTTTTATTTACATTACTCTCTGGATGACTGTATATATTTGATACTTGGGATTTGTGTTCTGTGATGTATTAGACACTTAGACTCTCTGTTCGTACTTGTAGATTTCCTTTCATTTCAGCAGTATCTATCTATCTTTCTATCTTATCTTTCTGCCTTAGTTGTGATTGAGTTTACATTCTGCTATGTTACCCCCATTCGGGGAGTATAAATTGCTTAGCATTATATTGTTAGATGTTGTGACCTAGGACAGCGTTCTACCGCCGACACTGCGACGTAGGCTGGACGTACCCACGTCTCGTGCCCTTACTCTAGGGTACGGGTCGTGACACGTTTTTAGTAGTGGCCCATGCAGGTCTAGTTTAGAAATGTAGTGGTATTCGAACTAGAATATCACTGCAGCCTGCAGTAGGATTTGGACAATTTGAAGGTACTCAATCACATTAGGAAAAACTCTTTATCAGATTCTGTATATCTACATTTTTCTGCTATTTGTCTTCCTTTGAATATTAACTGTCCGTCTTTGCTATTTTCGACTCCTTCTCAGCAATTGTTTCTTTTGATCTGTCTCTAGGATGGTTGAGACGAGATCACATCGTCAGGGCCAGGGGGACGCCGATGAGAGGTCTGCCACCTCTCATACTTAGCAGCCAGTCCCTGGTACCGTAGCCCCAGTCATGCCAACTGGGGTAGGCGTTTCAGCTGCTTTCGGAGGAGCCCCTCCACTGTGAGGCATGAGCCGAGTCCGGTGATTCTGGATGTGCTTCAGCAGCAACAACCACCTCCGGGGACAGTTTACGCCGTTCAGCTGTGTCACGACCCGCACCCTGAAGAGGGGCACGAGTACGTGGT
The DNA here is from genome assembly GCA_029216955.1 of Iris pallida. Taxonomy (NCBI): domain Eukaryota; kingdom Viridiplantae; phylum Streptophyta; class Magnoliopsida; order Asparagales; family Iridaceae; genus Iris; species Iris pallida. The sequence continues at coordinate 7,878,688 of JANAVB010012598.1, read as the reverse complement.
TACGTCCAGCCTACGCCGCAGTATCGGCGGTAGAACGCTGTATATAGGGTCTGTAAATACTACGACTAAAACCAGATAAATGTACCTGTACAGTATATACACTCCGAATGGAGGTGACATAGCAATACAGTCTCAATCACATATATCAAACTAAGGTAGATAGCACGGAAAGGAAAAAATACGATAGATAAAACAGGAAATGAGTCAAAGAACCACAAGTCAGAGCTATACACAAACAACCATGGTCTTAGAAAATATATAATAGATACTACAAATCTGAAAGTGCTAACTGGCTCGCAGGCCAGGCAAATCTAGCTAAACTACACTACTCAGGGTGAGCAAAATCTAGTGGCTCTACCAACAAGCCACAGTCTAAGTCTACTCCGTCAGACTCTACCCTATAGTAGGTCGGGCAGTCAGCCTCTGAATCATCTGTAAAATTGGTCAACGGTATCCTGTCAGGAAAATGAGCGAGTACAAACACCAATAGCAGTTCCATATGAATTGAAAAATACTATAAGAGACAGCAATAATGAAATACAAGACAAAAGATAATGCGACTTGGAAACCATTTGAAAGTCGAGTTACAACCCTTGAACCAAACAAGGACCGGAGTTGTAACCCTTCCTTCAAACAGAACTTAGTCTCAAATCATGGTACAGTATAAAAACAGGTAGAGCATGTAAGAAATAAATCATAGCATGGTAAAAGTACAGTAAGTAAAGCTGAACTGGAAATATAAGATATGACAATAAATGTAAAAAGGTGATTTGAATTATTAGAACGATATGTGATCGGCTAGGGAAGCAAGAGATGGTTATCCACTTTGCCCGACAATCCGCGGTGTACTCAACGGAGAGTCATGCCGTCCAACCTGGATAACTGGTAATGAGGTGTCTGCTACACCCTACGTGAGGTGAGGGTGGCACTAGAAATATATAGTTACAGGAAGGCTTTGATCACATAACCCCTAATAATTCCCCCATCTCCGAATAGTATTACGGATCCGGACATAGCACGTCATGACACGAGATTTAAAAGCAGGTGATCAGCCCACTCCCAAGTCCATGTCTATACAAGTACAAGTAACAAATCGAGTCATGTACCAATATACCAAGTAATCCGGGAACAACATCTCATGACAGGATCCGGCATATACTAGTCCGTAAAATATCGTGTATGGAAATCAAGTAAGACACTACGACTGAATCGGATATAGTAGATATCAAGACAATAAAAACTATCAGTAAATGTACTCGCCTGTGGTCCTGAGCTGATAGGGTGAACAGACGCACATAGTGATCACAGACCTAAAATAAGATACTATGAGTCAAACAGGGCTTAATACTGAAAAAGGAAACTAAAACAAGCCATGAATGCAAGTCTAAGTCAAAAATAGGTCAATCTAGGTCAAACTGAGTCATACTAGGACATATTGGTTCATACTAGGTCATACTAGGTCATACTAGGTCGCTGGGAATCATTCTAAGTCAAACTAGGTCGATCGGGATCAACGGTTGACTTACAGTTGACTTTTGGTCAAAAAGTCAACTTTGATCAACTTTGGTCAACTCTAGGTCAACCCTAGGTCAAACTAGTCTAATGTTGACCAACTGTTGACTTTCAGTCAACTGGTCAACTCTGGTTTGGTTTCGGTCAAATCGGGTCGCTTAAAGGCTAAGTTTGACCCTCGGTTGACTTTTGTTGACTTTTGGTCAAAACGGTCAACCGACGTCAAAACTAGTCTATGAGCACCTTATTTGATCATTACCAACCATGGGAATCAAGTTCTAACTCTATCTTAGGCTTCTAACACAAATATCATATTCCTAGGCAAAACTAGCATTTACCCTTCCAAGGTAAATCCCGATACCTTGCCCAAACCCAAGGAAACCCCGTAAATACCCATGATACTAGCCTAGGCTCCTTAGGGTAGCTAGATATCAACCTATCTATGGTTTACCTACCAAGAAATTTGGGTATCCTAAGTATCTAGACCATGTTAGGATACGGGGTATAGATTTACCCTATTACCTATTCTATCTCATGAATTTTACCCTTTTCTATACCACACTCATCTACACCACTCACTCTCATGACACACTCCTATATTTATCACTCTCATAGGTTTCCTATAGGTTTCCTATTTGTTTAGACAATAGGCTATCTATAGGTTACTAAACTACACTCCTAGGCTTCTCACACACACATACACAACCCCACAACACTCACACAGACATAGGTAAATACATGGGCTGTTCTTGGACTGAATTTGTGGGTATTTGGTACTGAATTTGAACGGTTGTGGACTGATTTAGAGTGGTGTTTTGGGGCTGTGCATGTGGGACAAGTTAGGGACTAATTTGGTGCCAAGGTGGAAGCTACATGTGGTGTTTAAATGGGACAAAAGTGGACTGTTTTGAGTCAAAAAATAGGACAGCCATGTGGGTGTTATGTGGGCTGTTTAGTAGGGTTTTGGGGCTGTTATGGACAGCATGTAGGGGGTCATTTGGGGGCTGTGTTTGGACAGTGGTTAGGGGCTTTATTGTGGGCAATAATGGACAGCTCAAAGGGTGTTTTGGTGTGGCAAATGGACAGATTTTTATGGGTATTTGTGGGATGTTTTGAAGGGGAAAAATAGGACAGCAGTTGGGTGGTTTCTCCTCCCTCTAAACACTCCACAAACTCTCCACAATCCTTCCTCTATCTCACCCACAAACACATACACGAATACACATACTCTCACACTCATAACATCAAACACCATCCCTCATTCCCCTCTATCAACACAACACACATACACACACACCCATGGCCACTTGGCCGAACCTGCTGCCCCTTCCCCAAGCACAACAACATCACACAAATCCACCTATAATATCCACCATATATATATATATATATATATATATATATATATATATATATATTTATTTTTTTTTATATATATATATATATATATATATATATATATATATATTTTTATATATATATATATATACATATAGGAAAATGAATATGATACATTAAGATACATGGAGAAACTCATCCCAAAACATGTAAAAATCTGGAATATTAGTAAGAACAACACAAAAACAATACTAAAACAATATCCATGAGTCCAAATAGAGGGTTTTCCTATTAGGACACAAACCTACATATTGGACACCTCTAAAAATGCCCAAAGGACACAAAATGGTCTCTAATGGAGACACAACCATGGGAAATATTCCTATTGGGTTCCTAACCATTCTACATGAGAGGGAGAATTAATTTGGAGAAGCGATTACCTAATTTGGAGAAGGAACAATGGTGGAGCTCTCAAGAAAAATGGAGGAAACCCTTGGAGAAGAAGAAGAAAGTGGATGAGAATAAAAGATGGGGTTTCTCTCTCCTATCCCACCTACATGTGGCCGGCCACCACATGGTCCAATACCCCTTTTTGCTATTTACAAGTTTGCGCTCTATTGGTTTAATTAGTTCATTACAAGTTTGCTTAGGGTTTGTGGGTAGTTTAGTCAAACCTAAAACCACTAAACCAAACTAGTCTTAACCAAAAATAATTAGTCTAGTCTCTAACCAAAATACTGACATGTGGACCATGGCTAACTAGTGTGTGGGCCCGCTAAGGTCAACACTACCCCGGGTCCCCGAAACAAGTCAAAACAAGTTGGAATGAGTTGAAATTCGAACCCGATTTAAATATCCCCAAAATAATACAATAAATAAATAAATAAATAATTCTAAAATAATTTTTAAAGTGGAAAATTACCAAAATACCCCCGTTTATGAAAACTGGGGGTGACAAATCTATCCACCTTAAAAAAATTTTGTCCTCGAAATTAAAACCAACAATGGTAAAATCTCAAATTCACAAGTCATGGCTAAAAATTTAAAATGATTAAAATCTCAAAAATCAAAGCAGGAATTAAATAACTAAATTTTATAATTTTTTAAAATTACTCTCAAATATAAGTCTATCCACCTTAAAAGAATCATCCAAAAACTTAAAACGAAACAAACACAGAAAATTCATGCAATTTGATAATCGTATACGTCTGTCCAATAATCATGATACTCAGAATCTCCATCATGCCAGTGAGCAAGGCTACGATAATCACAGAGTACTCAGCTAGGGTACATACCTCTAGAATTATGGTATTTAAAATTTTCGCATTGTCGCTAGCTTGGCAGCAAAAACCTTAAATTCCCACATCCGAGAGATACGTCCATAGTCTGACTATATGTCCTTACTCTGCCTGCTAGCATGACCCTAGAGGATTCTAAATCTCATAATCGAGGTGACCTAGCCCATACGACTTATCTCAAAAAATATCACATCACAAGAACAAAATTTCATCCAATGAGCAAAGAACAGATAGAATCGAAGTTCAAGACAGTTTATGAGGAAGCAATGCGGAAATGAGATTGAAAGATGGGAACCTGCTATCTGCTCTGCTACTTGCCTGAGTGGGCTCAACTGCCATGGCGAACGCACGTCCTTGCTGGCCTCCTCTAGCCTGCCGCACTCTATCCTGGCCCGCCTGTCTGGCTGCACGGGCAGTACAGTCCCTCATCTGGTGATCTGGAGCTCCACAGAACAGGCAAACTCCCAACCTCAATCTACAGACCTCCCCGGTGTGCCCTATCTTCTTGCAGAAGGCACACTGGATGACCGGCCTCTCGCCCTGTCCCTGGTGCTGCTGGGCATGCGCCAGTGCCTGCTGGAACTGCAATTGAGGCTGCTGCTGCTGAAACTGTCTCTGCTGGAAGTGTGGGCGCTTTGCTGGCCCTGCACTCGAACTAGCTCCAAGAGCATCGCTGCTCCTCTTCGGCCTGAGGCCGAAATCCTCCTCTGAAATCTGAGCCTCCATAAGGATCTGCTCGAAGGTCGCGTCTCGTCGCCCAGATGTGCGAGTGCGCAGTGCATGGTTGAGACCCCTCCTGAACTTCCGGGCCTTGCACCCCTCATCATGAACCAAACTGGGTGCAAACCTGCTCAAGTGGAAGAACTCTGCTGCATACTCGTCCACCGACGAGGTCCCCTGCACCAAACTGGTAAACTGCCCCTCCAAAGCTGACACGGCTACGTCCGGGTAGAACTTCTCCTTAAAGAGTTTCCTGAAGTCGTCCCAAGACAATCCCCTCACTGACGTACGCGGATCCGTGCGGTACCAAGTCAGCGCTATATCGAAGAACTGGCTCGCTGCAGATGTCATCCACAGACCTCTCGGGACCTCTGCCAACTTCGGACTCTGCTGGACATCCTCTAGCCAGTCATCCGCGTATAGGATACCCTCGGTACCCTTGAACTGCCGCGGGTTCATCTTCCTGAAGTGGAGGTGTGTACCGGGCCTCCCCTAACCCTGCTGCTGTACTGGTGCTCCCTGTACTGTAGCCGGTGCACCTCTCTCCACTGCTGCCATAGCTAGCTGATGCGAGTTCTCCATGGTCTGTCGCAGTACCACTGCCTGACGGTGCTGTGCCTCTGTCTGTGCTCTCTGTGTCTGCAATATCTGCTGCAGAAGGGCCATCATCCCCTGGGTATCTGTCGGTAGCTGAGGCGGCGGTAGAAGAATGTCAGGGATGACCATGGACGATCTCGCTGCTGGAGGTGGAAGACCTCCTGAAACCGTCGCTACTGCTCCCGCCCGAAGGGCAGGGTCTGATGTGGCACCTCCCTGAACTGTAGCTCCCTCTGCTGAAGGTGGAAGACCTCCGGGAACTGCCGCTGCTACTCCTGCCTGAAGGGCAGGGACTGAGGCTACTGCTCTCTCGGCTGCTGCTCCCGTAGCCGGAGATGGAAGACCTTCCGGATCTGACCTCTCTGGAACTGTACTGGGCCCTGCTGCCTGAGAACGAGTCACCGTCATCCTGAAGATGAATTGAACCCAAGAGATCAATATGGCACAAGATAAGATATTATCAAAGGAGGACAATTGAATCCAAATGCCAGAAGAGTTGTCATGGTAATCAAAATATCATAATTTTTTTCCCAAAATGTGATTGAGTAACTCCTACCATATCCTACTCCTACATCCTAGACGCAGGCTCGTAATTAGCACTCTAAGTCGAGCACCATTACGAGATCGCACTAATTGCGAAACTGACCTGCATGGGCCACCATAAAAATGTGTCACGACCCGCACCCTGAAGAGGGGCACGAGTACGTGGTTACGTCCAGCCTACGCCGTAGTATCGGTGGTAGAACGCTGTATATAGGATCTGTAAATACTATGACTAAAACCAGATAAATGTATCTGTACAGTATATACACTCCGAATGGAGGTGACATAGCAATACAGTCTCAATCACATATATCAAACTAAGGTAGATAGTACGAAAATGAAAAAATACGATAGATAAAACAGGAAATGAGTCAAAGAACCACAAGTCAGAGCTATACACAAACAACCATGGTCTTAGAAAATATATAATAGATACTACAAATCTGAAAGTGCTAGCTGGCTCGCAGGCCAGGCAAATCTAGCTAAACTACACTACTCAGGGTGAGCAAAATCTAGTAGCTCTACTAACAAGCCACAGTCTAAGTCTACTCCGTCAGACTCTACCCCATAGTAAGTCGGGCAGTCAGCCTCTGAATCATCTGTAAAATTTGTCAACGGTATCCTGTCAGGAAAATGAGCAAGTACAAACACCAACAGCAGTTCTATATGAATTGAGAAATACTATAAGAGACAGCAATAATGAAATACAAGACAAAAGATAATGCGACTTGGGAACCATTTGAAAGTCGAGTTACAACCCTTGAACCAAACAAGGACCGGAGTTGTAACCCTTCCTTCAAACAGAACTTAGTCTCAAATCATGGTACAGTATAAAAACAGGTAGAGCATGTAAGAAATGAATCATAGCATGGTAAAAGTACAGTAAGCAAAGCTGAACTGGAAATATAAGATATGACAATAAATGTAAAAAGGTGATTTGAATTATTAGAGCGATATGTGATCGGCTAGGGAAGCAAGAGATGGTTATCCACTTGGCCCGGCAATCCACGGTGTACTCAACGGAGAGTCATGCCGTCCAACCTGGATAACTGGTAATGAGGTGTCTGCTACACCCTACGTGAGGTGAGGGTGGCACTAGCAATATATAGTTACAGGAAGGCTTTAATCACATAACCCCTAATAATTCCCCTATCCCCGAATAGTATCACGGATCCGGACATAACACGTCATGACACGAGATTTAAAAACAGGTGATCAGCCCACTCCCAAGTCTATGTCTATACAAGTACAAGTAACAAATCGAGTCATGTACCAATATACCAAGTAATCCGGGAATATTATCTCATGACAGGATCCGACATATACTAGTCCGTAAAATATCGTGTCTGGAAATCAAGTAAGACACTACGACTGAATCAAATATAGTAGATATCAAGACAATGAAAACTATCAGTGAATGTACTCGCCTATGGTCCTGAGCTGATAGGGTGAACAGACGCTCAGAGTGATCACAGACCTAAAATAAGATACTATGAGTCAAACAGGGCTTAATACTGAAAAAGAAACTAATACAAGCCGTGAATACAAGTCTAAGTCAAATCTAGGTCAATCTAGGTCAAACTGAGTCATAGTAGGGCATACTGGTTCATACTAGGTCATACTAGGTCGCTGGAAGTCATTCTAAGTCAAACTAGGTCGATCGGGATCAACGGTTGACTTACAGTTGACTTTTGGTCAAAAATCAACTCTGGTCAACTCTAGGTCAACCCTAGGTCAAACTAGGCTAATGTTGACCAACTGTTGACTTTCAGTCAACTGGTCAACTCTGGTTTGGTTTCGGTCAAATCGGGTCGCTTAAAGGCTAAGTTTGACCCTCGGTTGACTTTTGTTGACTTTTGGTCAAAACGGTCAACCGACGTTAAAACTAGTCTTTGAGCACCTTATTTGATCATTACCAACCACGGGAATCAAGTTCTAACTCTATCTTAGGCTTCTAACACAAATATCATATTCCTAGGCAAAACTAGCATTTATCCTTCCAAGGTAAATCCCGATACCTTGCCCAAACCTAAGAAAAACCCGTAAATACCCATGATACTAGCCTAGGCTCCTTAGGGTAGCTAGATATCAACCTATCTAAGGTTTACCTACCAAGAAATTTTGGTATCCTAAGTATCTAGACCATGTTAGGATACGGGGTATAGATTTACCCTATTACCTATTCTATCTCATGAATTTTACCCTTTTCTATACCACACTCATCTACACCACTCACTCTCATGATACACTCCTATATTTATCACTCTCATAGGTTTCCTATAGGTTTCCTATTTGTTTAGACAATAGGCTATCTATAGGTTACTAAACTACACTCCTAGGCTTCACACACACACACACACAACCCCACAACACTCACACACACATAGGTAAATACATGGGCTATTCTTGGACTGAATTTGTGGGTATTTGGGACTGAATTTGAATGGTTGTGGACTGATTTAGAGTGGTGTTTTGGGGCTGTGCATGTGGGGCAAATTAGGGACTAATTTGGTGCCAAGGTGGAAGCTACATGTGGTGTTTAAATTGGACAAAAGTGGACTGTTTTGAGTCAAAAAATAGGACAGCCATGTGGGTGTTATGTGGGCTATTTAGTAGGGTTTTGGGGCTGTTATGGACAGCATGTAGGGGGTCATTTGGGGGCTGTGTTTGGACAGTGGTTAGGGGCTTTATTGTGGGCAATAATGGACAGCTCAAAGGGTGTTTTGGTGTGGCAAATGGACAGATTTTTTTGGGTATTTGTGGGCTGTTTTGAAGGGGAAAAATTGGACAGCAGTTGGGTGGTTTCTCCTCCCTCTAAACACTCCACAAACTCTCCACAATCCCCTCTCAATCCTTCCTCTATCTCACCCACAAACACATACACAAATACACATACTCTCACACTCATAACATCAAACACCTATCCCTCATTCCCCTCTATCAACACAACACACATACACACACACCCATGGCCACTTGGCCGAACCTGCTGCCCCTTCCCCAAGCACAACAACATCACACAAATACACCTATAATATCCACTATATATATATATATATATATATATATATATATATATATATATATATATATATATATATATATATATATATATATATATAATGATATGTATATAACTATATATATATATACATATAGGAAAATGAATATGATACATTAAGATACATGGAGAAACTCATCCCAAAACATGTAAAAATCTGGAATATTAGTAAGAACAACACAAAAACAATACTAAAACAATATCCATGAGTCCAAATAGAGGGTTTTCCTATTAGGACACAAACTTACATATTGGACACCTCTAAAAATGCCCAAAGGACACAAAATGGTCTCTAATGGAGACACAACCATGGGAAATATTCCTATTGGGTTCCTAATCATTCTACATGAGAGGGAGAATTAATTTGGAGAAGAGATTACCTAATTTGGAGAAGGAACAATGGTGGAGCTCTCAAGAAAAATGGAGGAAACCCTTGGAGAAGAAGAATAAGAAAGTGGATGAGAATAAAAGATGGGGTTTCTCTCTCCTATCCCACCTACATGTGGCCGGCCACCACATGGTCCAATACCCCTTTTTGCTATTTACAAGTTTGCCCTCTATTGGTTTAATTAGTTCATTACAAGTTTGCTTAGGGTTTGTGGGTAGTTTAGTCAAACCTAAAACCACTAAACCAAATTAGTCTTAACCAAAAATAATTAGTCTAGTCTCTAACCAAAATACTGACATGTAGGCCAGGGCTAACTAGTGTGTGGGTCCGCTAAGGTCAACACTACCCGGGTCCCCGAAACAAGTCAAAACAAGTCGGAATGAGTTAAAATTCGAACCCGATTCAAATATCCCCAAAATAATACAATAAATAAATAAATAATTCCAAAATAATTTTTTAAAGTAGAAAATTACTAAAATACCCCTATTTATGAAAACTGGGGGTGACAAGCTGTTTACTTTCTTCCGGCAGTTTATGGAGGGTCAGCAGGCCCAGCAGCAGAGGCAGACAGCAGAGATCAGCCGAGGCATCGATCTAGCCGTGACAACGGAGAGTTATAGCTCAGCCAGCGGCAGCCCCGTAGCCGCACCAGCCACGGTAGAAGGGCATCCAGGATTTTCAGAAGATGCACCCTAGGGACTTCCGAGGGACAGAGGGGATCATGTATGCCGACAAGTGGATTGAGCACATGGAGAAGATATTCAGGTTGGCTGAGATCCTGACGAGGCTCCAAATTGAGGCAGCAGCCAGCATTATGCAGGATCTGGCCCGTACATGATACCAGACCGACCCGAGGGTTGGTACTGCAGGACAGACTTAGGCAGCATTCAAGAAGCTGTTAAAGGAGAAGTTCTTCCCGGATGCAGGGTTGGGAGCCCTCGAGACTCAGTTCGAGGCTCTAGTCCAGGTGAGCCAGTCTGTGGAGGAGTACGCAGGAGAGTTCTGCCGCCTGGGCAGATTTGTAGAGGGCTTATCGGAGGCGACGAAGGCCCAGAGGTTCCGGAAGGGCTTGGTAAAGGAGGTCAAGTCCTACACCAAGAATGCCCGCAGCGCTACCTTTGAGGAGATCCTAGTAGACGCGCTAGCTGCAGAGGATGATCTTGAGCTTAGGCTCAAGAGGGGGCGAGACTTCCAGGGAGGCAGCAATAGCGGAGGACCGGCCAAGAGGCCACATTTCCAGCAGCAGCACCACCAGCAGCAAAGATTCCAGCCGCAGCAGTTTCAGCAGCCGAGGCATCAGCCAGTGCAGCATCAGCAGCCAAGGCAGCAGCAGGCCCCGAGGCAGCAGACTATCAGTTGTACTTTCTGCAAGAAGCCGGGGCACGGTTGGACAGCGTGCAGGAAGTGGCTGGGGAAGTGCCTCTTGTGCGGATCGTCAGAGCATCAGTTGAGGGACTGTTCCCTCTTTGCGGGTAGGGCAGCTCAGGGAGCCGGAGCCAAGGCTCCAGGGGGACCGTAGAAGGGACCGTTGCCGACTCAGCAGCAGCGGTTTGTGAAACATCAACAGCAGGCCAGGGGAGGCCAGCAGGGGTGAGCCTTCGCCATGGCAGTCGAGGATGCGGAGGCCATAGGAGAGCTGATTGCAGGTTTGGTTTTTCTCGACTCCAGTCTAGCTTTTGTATTATTCGATTCCGGTGCTTCGCATAGTTTCATATCAGTATTATTTACGGTTAGACACGGTATCATAGCTGAATCGTTGTCTAGGACTTATAAGATCACGACCGGGGGTGGTATTATCCTCGTGAGTGATGTTTGTAAGGGTCGGAGTGTTATTTTAGGAGGCCGTGAGTTGGAGGTGAGCTTGCTCGTAATGCCATTGCCAAACTACGATATAGTACTCGGTATGGATTGGTTGAGCAGGCACCACGCCAGCATTGATTGCAGAGGAGGTAGAGTTCTCTTCAGAGTGCTGGAGGAGCCAGAGTTTGAGTACTCCAGACGTCAGGCGAAGCAGAGCAGCAGAGTTTTCTGCGGAGTCTCGGTTGAGGAGCAGACGATTCCACACCCCTTAATAGCAGAGTATATGGATGTTTTCCAGAGGAGTTGCCGGGATTGCCACCAGACAGAGACATTGAGTTCTCGATAGACTTGGTTCCAGGAGCGGAACCCATCTTTCAGCACGTCTATCGAGTGAAGAACAGTGAGTTGGTGGAGCTGAAGAAGCAAGTGGATGAGCTGCAGGACAAGGGCTTCATCCGTTCGAGTTCGTCGCCATGGGGTGCACCAGTATTGTTTGTGCCGAAGAAGGATGGGTCAGTACGGATGTGTATTGACTACAGGGCACTCAACAACCTGACGATCAAGAACAGATACCCACTGCCGCGGATCGATGATCTCTTTGATCAGTTGAGCGGAGCTCGGGTGTTCTCCAAAATCGATTTGAGGTCAGGCTATCGCCAGGTGAAGATGAAGGGGGAGGATATTCCGAAGACCGCTTTCAGGATGCGGTACGGGCAGTTTGAGTTTTTGGTTATGCCGTTTGGGCTAACCAATGCACCAGCAGTGTTTATGAACCTAATGAACAAGGTATTCCACCAGTAATTGGACAAGTTCGTGGTGGTGTTCATTGATGACATCTTGGTATATTCCAAGACTGAGGAGGAGCACGAGGAGCACTTGAGAGTAGTGCTGGAGACTCTCAGGAAGGAGCAGCTTTATGGAAAGCTCTCCAAGTGTGAGTTCTTCTTGGACCGGGTTGACTTTTTGGGGCATATGGTGACTAGAGTTGGGATCTCAGTTGACCCCAAGAAGATCGTAGCAGTTAAGGCATGGGCAGTGCCGACTTCAGTGGCAGAGATCAGGAGCTTCTTGGGGCTGGCAGGATATTATAGGAGATTTGTGCAGGATTTCTCCCGGGTTGTAGAGTCGTTGACTCGGTTGACCTGGAAGGATACTGAGTATGTTTGGTCAGAGGAGTGTCAGGCAACTTTTGATGAGTTGAAGAAGCGGCTTACGACAGCTCCGATTCTGACATTGCCTTCAGGATCAGGGGGATTCACTATCTATAGTGATGCTTCAGGAAAGGGGCTGGGTTGTGTCTTGCAGCAGCATGGGAAGGTAATTGCCTATGCTTCCAGGCAATTATGTCCCCATGAGAAGAACTACCCTACCCACGACCTGGAGCTGGCAGTAGTGATATTTGCCCTGAAGTTGTAGAAGCACTACCTGTATGGAGAGAGGGTAGAGATTTTTACAGATCACAAGAGCTTAAAGTATGTGTTCACTCAGAAGGAGCTCAACATGAGGCAGCGCAGATGGCTAGAGTTGATGAAGGACTTTGACATATCACTTCAGTATCACCCAGGGAAGGCCAACGTGGTTGCCGATGCCTTGAGTAGGTATCCGACAGCCATATTTTTGACTATGGACCGTCATTTGCTTGCTGATTTACAGAGCCTGGGGATTGAGGTGATCGTGCCCGGAGTTCAGATGCAGTTATGGGGCCTGCAGATTCAGTCGAACTTGGTGGAGAGGATCAAGTCGGCACAGTTTAAGGACGTTGCTCTGCGGTGTCTCCGAGAGCATGTTCGAGCAGGGCTGGTGGATGGCGAGTTTTCTCTTGCAGAGGATGGTGCCTTGAGGCATGGTTCCAGGTTATGTGTGCCTAGCGGAGAGCTCAGGGAGCAGGTTTTGCAGGAGGCCCACAGATCTCAGTACTCTATACACCCTGGTGCCAACAAGATGTACCGAGATCTGAGGGAGCATGTTTGGTGGTACGGGATGAAACGGGAGGTAGCTCGCTTTGTAGCTAGGTGCTTGGTCTGTCAGCAGGTCAAGATAGAGAGGCAGAGGCCCGGTGGATTATTGCTGCCATTGCCCATTTCCGAGTGGAAGTGGGAGCATATCACTATGGATTTCGTATCTGGGTTACCGCGTACACCAGGAGGAAAATACGCGATTTGGGTCATCGTTGACAGGTTGACCAAATCGGCCCACTTCTTGCCATTCAAGGTGGGTACGTCTACAGAGAGGCTTGCGAAGTTGTACATACGGCAGATTGTCAGGATTCACGGAGTTTCGGTCAGCATTGTCTCGGATCGGGATAGTCGCTTTACTTCCCATTTTTGGAGGAGTCTGCAGACTAGTTTGGGCACTCAGCTCAAGTTTAGTACTGCATACCACCCCCAGATGGACGGACAGTTAGAGAGGACTATTCAGACGCTCGAGGATATGCTTCGAACGTGCGTCTTGGACTTTGGAGGTTCCTGGGAGGATCATCTACATTTGGTGGAGTTTGCTTACAACAACAGTTTTCAGGCCAGCATAGAGATATCACCTTTCGAGGCTCTGTACGGGCGTAGGTGTCGTACACCCTTATCTTGGGATGATGTTGGTGAGCGAGCTTTACTGGGACCAAATATGGTTGTTGATGCAGCCGAGAAGGTGAAGCTCATCAAGGACAGACTTCGCATGGCACAGGACAGACATCGGCACTGGGCCGATAGCCACCGAAGGTCGCTGGAGTTTGAGGTACAGATTAGAGTAGGATCAGATTTAGGTTTGTTTGTTTGTGTTTTATTGATCATGTTTGTTTATCATAGTTAATTTGAGACCTTGCTTGTGTTTAGGTCGGAGACATAGTTTTTCTGCGGATATCTCCGACTCGTGGTACTATACATTTTGGTGGAAGTGGAAAGCTTAGCCCGCGCTTCATCGGACCTTTCATGATCAGCGGAAGAGTCAGTGACGTGGCATACAGGCTAGACTTGCCACCTGCACTAGTGGGTATCCACAACGTATTCTATGTGTCACAGTTGAGACGGTACGTAGCTGAACCTAGCCATGTGCTTGATCATTCAGAGATTGAGGTAGGGCCTAATCTCAGTTATCCAGAGCAGCCTGTGGAGATTCTGGATCGCCGAGAGAAGGTGCTGAGAAACCAGGTTGTAAAACCCCTAAATTTCTACTGATTTTTTTATTTTGGTACTGATTTAAATTTTGGTATTATACGCCGCGTAGTCGTATTGTACGTCACGTACGAAATTTATTTTCTTGCTCGTCGAGTACGAATATGTGCGAGCGTACATAAATTTTTTTTTTTGAAAATAATTTTCTATTTTATAGTTCAAATAATATATATAATAATTATTGTATTTGTATTTTGCTTAAAGTTGTCTATTGAGATGATCAAAATCTTATTACTTTATTTATTTATTATTTTGTGGTAATTTAGAAAACTATTTTATATTCCTTGCATATGAGGTACATTAAATTAAATTTATATATTTTTATTTTTCGAAATTATTAAATATAAATATTTTATTATTCGAAAAGATATTTTAAAATATTTATTATTTTCGAAATTAATATTATTTGTATTTTAGAAAAATATTTTAAAATTATTGTGAAGATTTAAATCTTGATTTAAATTTGTGGATTTATTTAAATAGTTAAATATTTGCGATTTGATTATCCCATTTGATTTTTAAACTAAAATTTAATTAGATTTAAATTTGATTTGTATTGGATTTGGATTGATTAATTTTTTAAATAGCAAATTATCTAATTGGGATTTAAATAATCCCACTCATTATCCTATTGGAAATTCCCACATCCTATAAATAGGCAGGTACTCCTCCAATTCATTATTCATCCTCAACAAAATTCTCAACAAATCGGATGTGCATCGTGTCAGTGTAGCCATCCTTTTTCTACTATATTTTCTTTTTTCTACAAATACATATCTGTGTCCCGTCCGACAATCCCGGACTACCCAAACCCATCATCTATCATGTCGGACAACTCCCGACACGATAGTATAGATCCACACGACCAACTCACCACCGACAACTGCCAGACTCTTCCCCGCCATTCTGCCTACAGAAAATACGCCACCAGTCACCGCCTCACTATTATCTCTACACCGCAATCATCGTATCCAGCCTCGGGTTCGACCCCGGGCGTCCGTGTCCGTGACCGCATTCATTTTCCTTCAGCCAGTTCAGTACATCACAGCAGACAAATTTTCTCGTGTCCGACACGTCGGATACCATCCAGAAAAACATTCCCGTGTCCAAACAACCAAGACATGACACAGTATCAAAATAAGAATAAAACAAAGCCAAAACCTACCCCTTAACCTTGGCCTCCTCGTCGTCCTCCGACGAGCACCCGTGGAAGCCATCTCCGGCGCGTCCCTATGCACCATCGCGTCGTGATGGGTCCAGAGCGCGTCCACCCCGACAAATACGCGCCGCTCCGCCGCACACCCATCGGGAGCCCCAAAACGTCCACGGCGCCAACGCGCGTGGACCACCGCCCGATCTGGGCCGCCTCTGGCCAGAGCCTCTTCGCACGATCCGCCGCCTCCGGCCAGGCGCGCGCTGCTCCTCCGGCCAGGCGCGCGCGCCCCCTCCGACTTCATCTCCGCCGATCTCTTTCCACCGCACCGGAGGTCGCAGATCCGACGATCCGTCGAGCGTCGCCCTGGGCGTCCCCTCTCGAAGCCGCCTGCTGCCACGCCACCACCGGCAGCTAAGCCACGCGAGACCGCCCCTTTTCGCGCTTCGCCGCCGGCGACTACGTCGGCGACCGCCCCCGAGGCGAGAACCCCGGTAAACCCTCTCACCTTTCCTTCTCTCTCCTCTCTTTTTATTTTCTTGAGTGAACCGACAGTTCACTTTATAAGTTTCATCTCATTTTTTTTCGTTTGCAGTATTGTTATTAATATTATTATTATAATTATAATAATAATTATTATTATTAGTTTTAATATTATTATTATTACTGTTATCATTATTATCATTATTATTATTATTATCATTATTATTATTATTATCATTATTATTATTATTATTATTATTATTATTATTATTATTATTATTATCATTATCATTATCATTATCATTATCATTATTAGCATTTCTATTAGTATTACTAGTATTATTATTATCATTATTTATTTTTACTGTATATAAGTTACAAATTCTATCAATAGTATGTTCTACAAATTGTATTATCAATATACAAAATAAAAATATCAATATATTTAATATTTAGGAGAAATTACCATTTAATTTGTTTATGGTATTTTATATGTAGATTTTAACCTACAAATTATTTTGACAAAAAATTACTTTTAGTTTTTAGATTCTTACGTAATTCGAATAAGAAAAATGAAGACTCCAATTTATAGAGTGATTTTCAAAGTATTTTCAAATAATTATCTACATTATCTTAACTAACAAAATATTGTTCATACCTATGAGCATATTTTGCTGAAAAACGATTTTTGACTTTTTAAAGTATATATTTATTTAAAATATTATTTTGATGATAAAAATCTAGTATTAAATTATTATAAATATTTTCTACAAATCGTTTGCTATCCCGCAAATCTTCTTCATTTATCATCACTGATCGTTCGTCCTATATTTTTGTTACTTCGGACCACTACACAATGAAAGCGGCGATTGGACCACAAGATTTGACGGATCATCGTACCCCACCAAGCGACACATCAGGCAAGACACCTTGCCTTTACTGTTTAAATTTCCTGCTAAATATCATGCATGTTGTGTTATTTTCAAGATTGTTTCTTTCTAAATTATATGTAGATACAAATTACTATATTTTATAAAATTAGCTTAGAGTTAAGAGACTACCATCAAATTTAGTGTGTCTCATTGCCTTGCTACGATTGTACACGAGATGTGTGTGAGAGTTGTGAGTATCATATAGAGGTCACTTGCATGTGGGCTGATCTCCCGTGCGCATGCGTAGGAATAACTGTCAATAGATGCATGATTAGAAGACTTAACAGTTATCTATATTAAAACAATATGGTGGAAACGACACATGTTTGTGTGTCATGGTTACGACACACGTATAGTATCATTGGAGGGAGGGGACAGCTACTAGCATAGGGGCTACTTATTTTACACATTTGGGAGGTAGTGTCTCGGATGAGCGCTACGTGTTACCCGGCCGATAGTGTCTCGGATGAGCGCTACTTGTTGGCCACTCTTTATTACATGCTTGAGACAGCCCCTGCGTAGAACGTTGTCCTCTAAATTAAAATCCACATAGAATGGTTAGGAACCTTTATCCATGCATACTTTTCTATTGAGCTTTATTTATTCAGTTTATCGGCATGATATTATGTGTCTTGTTACGTCCCTCTGAGGACCTGGTTATCTCTCCAGGTGTGTGTTTCGTGATTTCTTGCAGGTGCTCTAGCTAAGGCCATTCCTTCCTTCGTGACGATTGCTCTTGGACTCGCCATTGCTCTCGCTTGCTAAATTCTTCCTTGTATATTTTTCCATATTTAACTTGGTTGGTAGTGGACTTTGTCTCCGCCCGACTATTGTGTACATGACTCAAAATTGCTTTATATTATTATTTATCTTTGTGGATGAGATTTAGTGTCTTGGTTTTCTACAATTACAGCTTATGTGTACATACGAGCCGTATATTTACTCGTATGTATACAGCTGGCATGATACGTATCTAGTCTCAAGTATTTGGGACTAGGGCGTTACATGTTTTTGTGGTGGCCCAGGCAGGTCCAGTTTATCACTTCGGTTACTATACTGTACCGATGTGAGCCTGCAATATAGGATTAGGGTCTACAATCTCATCCACCTACTTGACACCCTTTCTTGACTTTAAATTTCGAACTCTCGTTCGACCTCCTTGAATTGCATCTTGCTTGACTCCTTCTACCGTAAATTCTTAGTTTCGTGTTTAGTAAGATGACTACACTAGTATATGCCCATAGGTCAAACACATGGCTAGAAGGATTTTATTGACAAGTAATATCCATTGAGGTTATATTTGAGCATAAAGGCATTTATTTTTCCTAGAGATATAATTTAAGGATTGGTTAATTCCAAGTTGGATAGTACATATTACCGCTTCCAAAAGATAGATAGAAATTTTAATTTGATATTACAAGGTGATATACACAAGAGGAAAGCTAGATCGAGAAAACAAATTGATTTGACTTTGCATTTTAATTTTTGAAGGCCTTTGAACATTTATGACTTATTGAGTTATAGCTACACATCTTTTGGAGGAATATCAATTTGATTTGAAAAGGATCATAAAATTTTAAAAGTGAAAATGTTGAGAAATCTTGGTAAAATATTTTTGGGTTAAATTATGTCATATGATCTATGAGTTATAAAGTTATTTAGATTTCGAGTTTAAGGCCTTGATTATGGTTATTTAGATTTTGGTAAAAAAAAAAAAAAAAAAAAGAGGGTAGTATGTTCAATTTGCAATATACAAGGACTATTTCGAGATTGATTAGGAATTTAAATTTTGACTAGACTTGGTAGCTTAAGATAATTAGAAATTTTGGTGGAGTATCTCAAAAATTTTATTGAGAAACTTCGAGGAACTTAAAATTTAGATTAGATCATATTGGTAGAGGACCAAGAAGCAAGGAAGGTCACCCTAGTGAGATAGAAGTATTGTACATTAGATTGCCATGCCATCTATGATTATGATATTGTATATACACAAGTATAATTAGTCATCGACCAAACCAATGAACATATCTTTTGACTTACTCGACCTTCCCTCAATTCTAGATCTTTTGTCATGACCATCTAATCATTTGAAACTTGAGAAATAATTAGATTGTTCCTTGATCATACACCATCTAAGTGACTATCATATCCCTAGAAACTGTACTCCTAATTTATTTTACCTTGATTTGTTAGAATCTAAGTTATCTTTATTCCATGCTTTAGCTCGGTCATTTATTTGGTTCGTTAATCATTATCTTATTAACTCCCACTTTCTACTTTAAGTTCTTTGGTGTCCCTATCGTGACTTTGATATTTGGAGCACAACACTAGACTTTTCCTTCCCACAACTCTCATATGTAAGACTTAGACGAGCCCACCTTCATGTAGGTATATCACGTGCCACTAAAACACGTCTCCTTGTACTCTAATTTCATATTGCGACTTTCGGGTCAAAATGACTGGACTCTAATCCCTACCGTAAAACCAATATACTTTTTAACTATAGATGAGACTCGACCTCGACTAAATTCTTTCGACCCAAGGAGTGCTTGTGATTCATTTAATTCCTTAAATACTTAACTTGTGGTTTATCTTGAATACTAAATCCATTGTTTCTTCACGTTACTAGCTTAACTCTTGCAAGTTAAGTAGAATGCCTCACAGTTTAGTATTTCCATTGTCCTTATGACTTATTGAGGAACTTAGACTGTTTTTACTATCTAGCTTACTTATATTTTGACTAGCTCGACTAAAATGCCACAATGTAGTCTAGTTTTGCAAGCTCACCCTTTATCAAGCTTGTTCACGACATATGTTATTGGAAGAGCTCCCACTAACATATTGTCTAATCAGAACCGGTGCATGATGGTCTGATCAACCATAGTGCACTTGGTTCGCCTTTTGTATATTGTTCAACGTGGATGGAGACGTAGTTAACTTGGCTCTAGAGTCTCCCCCGCGACTGCCTTGGCAATTCTTTTTGAACTTATTTTGACGCCTTTGAATCACGTATTCGTAATTGATGGTATCGTCAGTTGAACTCCTTAATTACGTTCGCTTTCAACTTTTTAGAAGGACAAAGGCGTCGTACTTTTCTCGGCCCTATCACGACTTTCAAATCGCTTAAATATAGGAGTGAAATCTAATTTGCTCTCTAAATCGTGCCCACAACCTACCCTCAAGAGACCATAACTGTAAGGTCTCAAATTTATTTTATTTTACTTGAACCCATACTATTGCTTATTGCACGTCATCTTAAAACATTTTCCTTCTTGCATTAATCCATGGTTATCTTCGCATTTATTAAATTCACGACACTAATGTCTGTTTTCATTCAACGTCGTTTCCTTATCTCTCCCAATGAATTGACTGTGCTTCCTTATCGCTATACCCTTGTACCTTCTCACCCCTACTCATTCTTAATTTCGAGGACGAAATTCTTTTAAGTTGGATAGGATGTAAAACCCCTAAATTTCTACTGATTTTTTTTATTTTGGTACTGATTTAAATTTTGGTATTGTACGCCGCGTAGTCGTATTGTACGTCACGTACGAAATTTATTTTCTTGCTCGTCGAGTGCGAATATGTGCGAGCGTACATAATTTTTTTTTTTGAAAAACATTTTTCTATTTTATAGTTCAAATAATATATATAATAATTATTGTATTTGTATTTTGCTTAAAGTTGTCTATTGAGATGACCAAAATCTTATTACTTTATTTATTTATTATTTTGTGGTAATTTAGAAAACTATTTTATATTCCTTGCATATGAGGTACATTAAATTAAATTTATATATTTTTATTTTTCTAAATTATTAAATATAAATATTTTATTATTCGAAAAGATATTTAAAAATATTTATTATTTTCGAAATTAATATTATTGGTATTTTAGAAAAATATTTTAAAATTATTGTGAAGATTTAAATCTTGATTTAAATTTGTGGATTTATTTAAATAGTTAAATATTTGCGATTTGATTATCCTATTTGATTTTTAAACTAAAATTTAATTAGAT
Source organism: Iris pallida (assembly GCA_029216955.1). NCBI lineage: Eukaryota > Viridiplantae > Streptophyta > Magnoliopsida > Asparagales > Iridaceae > Iris > Iris pallida. The sequence goes on along the minus strand of JANAVB010012598.1, from coordinate 7,857,676 downwards.
TTAAATTTGATTTGTATTGGATTTGGATTGATTGATTTTTTAAATAGCAAATTATCTAATTTGGATTTAAATAATCCCAATCATTATCCTATTGGGAATTTCCACATCCTATAAATAGGAAGGTACTCCTCCAATTCATTATTCATCCTCAACAAAATTCTCCACAAATCGGATGTGCATCGTGTCAGTGTCGCCATCCTTTTTCCACTATATTTTCTTTTTTCTACAAATACATATTTGTGTCCAGTCCGACAATCCCGGACTACCCAAACCCATCATCTATCGTGTCGGACAACTCCCGACACGATAGTACAGATCCATACGACCAACTCACCACCGACAACTGCCAGACTCTTCCCTGCCATTCTGCCTACAGAAAACACGCCAACCGTCACCGCCTCACTATTATCTCTACACCGCAATAATCGTGTCCAGCCTCGGGTTCGACCCCGGGCGTCCGTGTCCGTGACCGCATTCATTTTCCGTCAGCCAGTTCAGTACATCACAGCAGACAAATTTTCTCGTGTCCGATTCGTCGGATACCATCCAGAAAAACATTCCCGTGTCCAAACAACCAAGACATGACACAGTATCAAAATAAGAAGAAAACAAAGCCAAAACCTACCCCTTAACCTCGGCCTCCTCGTCGTCCTCCGACGAGCACCCGTGGAAGCCATCTCCGGCGCTGTCCCTATGCACCATCGCATCGTAATGGGTCCAGAGCGCGTCCACCCCGACAAATACGTACCGCTCCGCCGCACACCCAACGCGCGTGGACCACTGCCCGATCTGGGCCACCTCTGGCCAGAGCCTCCTCGCACGATCCGCCGCCTCCGGCCAGGCGCGCGCGCCCCCTCCGACTTCATCTCTGCCGATCTCTTTCTACCGTACCGGAGGTCGCAAATCCGGCGATCCGCCGAGCGCCGCCCTGGGCGTCCCATCTCGAAGCCGCCTGCTGCCACGCCACCACCGACAGCTAAGCCACGCGCGACCGCCCCTTTCCGCGCTTCGCCGCCGGCGACTACGTCGTTGACCGCCCCCGAGGCGAGAACCCCGGTAAACCCTCTCACCTTTCCTTCTCTCTCCTCTCTTTTTATTTTTTTGAGTGAACCGACAGTTCACTTTATAAGTTTCATCTCTTTTTTTTCGTTTGCAGTATTGTTATTAATATTATTATTATAATTATAATAATAATTATTATTATTATTAGTTTTAATATTATTATTATTATCGTTATCATTATTATCATTATTATTATTATTATCATTATTATTATTATTATTATTATTATTATTATTATTATTATTATTATTATTATCATTATCATTATCATTATTAGCATTTCTATTAGTATTATTATTATTATTATTATTATCATTATTTATTTTTACTGTATATAAGTTACAAATTCTATCAATAGTATGTTCTATAAGTTGTATTATCAATATACAAAATAAAAATATCAATATATTTAATATTTTGGAGAAATTACCATTTAATTTGTTTATGGTATTTTATATATAGATTTTAACCTACAAATTATTTTGACAAAAAATTACTTTTAGTTTTTAGATTCTTACGTAATTCGAATAAGAAAAATGAAGACTCCAATTTATAGAGTGATTTTCAAAGTATTTTCAAATAATTATCTACATTATCTTAACTAACAAAATATTGTTCATACCTATGAGCATATTTTGCTAAAAAATGATTTTTGACTTTTTAAAGTATATATTTATTTAAAATATTATTTTGATGATAAAAATCTAGTATTAAATTATTATAAATATTTTCTATAAATCGTTTGCTATCCCGCAAATCTCCTTTATTTATCATCACTGATCATTCGTCCTATATTTTTGTGACTTCGGACCACTACACAATGAACATGGCGATTGGACCACAAGATTTGACGGATCATCGTACCGCACCAGGCGACACATCAGGCAAGACACCTTGCCTTTACTGTTTAAATTTCCTGTTCAATATCATGCATGTTGTGTTATTTTCAAGATTGTTTCTTTCTAAATTATATGTAGATACAAATTACTATATTTTATAAAATTAGCTTAGAGTTAAGAGACTACCATCAAATTTAGTGTGTCTCATTGCCTTGCCACGATTGTACATAAGATGTGTGTGAGAGTTGTGAGTATCATATAGAGGTCACTTGCGTATGGGCTGATCCCCCATGCGCATGCGTAGGAATAACTGTCAATAGATGCATGATTAGAAGACTTAACAGTTATCTATATTAAAACAGTGTGGTGGAAACGACACGTGTTTGCGTGTCATGGTTACGACACACGTATAGTATCATTGGGGGGAGGGGACAGCTACTAGCGTAGGGGCTACTTATTTTACACATTTGGGAGGTAGTGTCTCGGATGAGCGCTACGTGTTACCCGGCCGATAGTGTCTCGGATGAGCGCTACTTGTTGGCCACTCTTTATTACATGCTTGAGACAGCCCCTGCGTAGAACGTTGTCCTCTAAATTGAAATCCACATAGAATGGTTAGGAACCTTTATCCATGTATACTTTTCTATTGAGCTTTATTTATTCAGTTTATCGGCATGATATTATGTGTCTTATTACGTCCCTCTGAGGACCTGGTTATCTCTCCAGGTGTGTGTTTCGTGATTTCTTGCAGGTGCTCTAGCTAAGGCCATTACTTCCTTCGTGACGATTTCTCTTGGACTCGCCATTGCTCTCGCTTGCTAAATTCTTCCTTGTATATTTTTCCATATTTAACTTGGTTGGTAGTGGACTTTGTCTCCGCCCGACTATTGTGTACATGACAAACTCAAAATTGCTTTATATCATTATTTATCTTTGTGGATGAGATTTAGTGTCTTGGCTTTCTACATTTACAGCTTATGTGTACATACGAGCCGTATATTTACTCGTATGTATACCGCTGGCATGATACGTATCTAGTCTCAAGTATTTGGGACTGGGGCGTTACACAGGTGATACCCTTGTTTCGCGTCGCATGGAGGCATCATTCTCCAGGAGAGTCTACCTGGGAGCGGGAGGATGAGATGCGCGAGCGATACCCTTATCTTTTTTGGACCGTGAAGTATGATCGTCCATCCTTCTCATTGTTAGTTTCGCCTTTCAATTTCGAGGACGAAATTTTTTTAAGGAGGATAGATTTGTCACCACCACATTTCTAGTTTGAGGGTATTTTTATCATTTTTGAATTATTTGAATTTAATATATTTTATTAGGAATTTAAAATAATTTAATTGAATGGTGTGATTTAAATACTAATTAATTGATTGCCATGTGGTTTTGGTTAGCCTAACCTAGATTAGTCATAGCTAGGCTAGTTAGCCACATTGAGTTTAGTTAGTATTGGTTAAATAGGTTTAAGTCATGTTTAGCTAGGTTGAGTGGTTTGCAAATGGACTAGGAAGGAGCCCTAGATTCTAGGCCACTCATTAGACTTGATTCATTTCTAGCCTTAGATGCTCTCTAAAAACCCTAACCCTAGCTAAGTGGCCGGCCAAGACCTCTCCCCTTGCCTATAAAGTATCTCCTTAGAAATTTGTGCCCCTTTTCACTATTCTATCATTTTTCGTAAGAATTAGGTGAGCCTCCATTTTATTTCTTCATAGTTTAATCAATAGAGCTCCATTTTTATTGGGATTTCTTCCATAGCACTCTAATCACTGTTCTCCTACTATTTGTGGAGTCACATCACAGGATTGAAACAATTTGGAGACGTTGGGTGGCTTTTGGAGATCCCCTTTGAAGAGGCTTTTTGTGTTGAAGAACACACATAGGTATAATCCAATTCCTCCATTAAAATTAGGGTTTCTTTGCATAAACACCAAGCCCTAGGTGTCCTTGTGTTGTAGGAATAGGGTTTGCTCAATTTCGTGTCCTGTACGTGTCCGTATCGGACACGTATCAGTAACCAACGTAGGTGTTCGACGAAATGCCACAGTGGGCATTTCGATCGAGATTTTGAAATGTAAATGAATAAGAAGTTGTGTTTGGATGTGGCTTACGTGTTTTTGGTCGACTGAGCATGTCTCGTGTCGGTTTCGTGTCGTGTCGCGCTCGTGCACACGCGCGTGCTGCGTGTAGTGTCCCCTGCTACCAGCGTGCTCGTGCTCAGTGCACAGAGCACGTGGACACGTGTGGTTGGACATGGAGTGAGGGGCAATGACTGTCGTGTCATCCCCAAAGTTTCGTGTCCGATGGATGCATGTCGGGTGTGTTTGGACACGTGCACTGGTCACACAAACTCGTGCCAGTCCCGTGCGTGTGTGTGAGTTGGTTTGGACACTCGTGTGTCCTATTTTAGGACACCATTTTGAGTATATGACACACACTAATATACCCTATTAATTATCTACCTAATGTTCATCTTGAATTGTTAAATCGAATGTGGATTTGAGAAATGTCCAGTCGACTGATACATAAGGTATCAGTGAGTATCACTGATTCTTCTTTTCCTGTTCTTATGATTAAATACATTGTTAAAGTCATGTTTTATATGCTAAATTATGTCCTAACGTACTCCCTAATCTCTGTTAGTTAATTGTAAATGCTAGGATAGGTCCTTGATTAATGAGAAATGAAATATAGTCATGAGTTGGGTTCGAATATGGCTGATACCACTTGTTTCCAGTTTTTCCTAAAATTGTTATCCCTATTTTAACCTGTTTTAATTGATGTTATCAGCTATCCATTAATCCTACATGCTATCTAGTTTATGATTGGTTGATATTACATATTAGAATAGGCTTTTGTTTGGAATGGGATATTGTTATGAGTTGGGTTTCAAAATGTGAACTTGCATTTGTTTCAACTGTCAAATTCCTGAGATATTTCATTTTTTGAGTTTGAATCAAGGCTAGCTGTTTTATAGTGATTGAATGTTATGGGACTCACCCACATATGTTAGGTTGAGTACCTATCTATTCGATTGGGTATATGCTCTTACACTGGAAATCGAACAATAGTGATTGGTTTTCTTTCCTATTTCTTTAAACTGTTAACTGTTAAGTCTGTAATATGGTACTGCCTGATGTTGGATTCATTTGTTTTGAACTGTTAATTAGTTCTTCTATTTCCTGTCAACTGAGAGTTCTAGGTGTATTGTTGGATTTTGAAAGCTAGATTGGTTTCCTTTTCCATTTTTGCACTGTTAACTGTTAACACATTGTTTGAGTGACACTCACACTGATTCTGATTTCCCTTCACTGGAACATGCCCACACTGCTTTCATGTATTCCTTCACTGAGTACTCACACACAGGTTCCTTCTTAGCACTCTAACACACATTCCTGCACACATGTTTACTGTATAACACACACACACCCTCACACAAACTCATGTGACTGAGCACTGTCACAGGTTCATGTATCCACACACACTCTAACACATGGGTCACAATCCTGTGGCACACACAGTTCACATTTATTTCCTGCAACACCCTACATTCCTGTGAAGCACATTAGCACACATTTACCTGTCATATTTTCCTAAACACCCATATTTCCTGTCACACATTGCCTCTCATGCATACACACACATCTCATATGTTACCCTCTCTATGTATATATAATACATATATATGTGTGTATGTATGTCTACAGGTGTATGCCTAAAGGCCTAATCTAATGTGGATATCTAAATAATAGTGTAAAGTGTAAAAGGATTTCTATATGTGTGAAAGCTAGTGTGCTAGGCATATTCTATATATATATATATATATGAATAGTGATATATATCCATATATGGTATTGGCCTATGGTGTGTCTGTTAGACTAGTGAGAGTTTAGTTAGACTTGTTTAGTCTTGATTAGGCCTAGAATAGACTAGTTAGACTAGTATCGACTTGTTTGACTTAGGTTTGACTTGGTTGACCTAGTTTGACTTCTAGGGTTGACCAGAGTTGACCAAGAGTTGACTTTGGTCTAGATTGACCTAGATTCATTTAGAATGCATTGAATAGCATCTTATTGTCATTTTAGACATGTTGTGACTTGTGCTATTCTGATTAGGAGCCAGACACCACTCCTCAGGCAGTATTTCCTTCTGGACATCAAGGATATCAGGCGAGTACATTCTCTGACCGTTTCATACTTAATAGGAGTATTTTCTCACTCTAGATTATCTTACTTGATGTTGACACGATGGAAACACAGATTAGTACTATATGGATCTTTTTATACGATGTTACCCCCTTGGGAGCATCAGATACATCATGTCATATGTGTTTCACTTTCATCATGTATTCTCATGCTTTCACCTTACATGTGCACTCTCGTGATTCATGTACTCTCATGATCAAGGAGCCCCCATGTTTATATTCACGTGCACCCTTATATGGGCCCCCATGTGAATATCATGTACAATAACATAACTTGAACAGATCCTTGTGTATTGATTGGGGTACGGGGGAGTATAAATAGTCATATGGACAATTTCTAAAGTAGTGTAGCCATGTACGACCTCTCATGTTTATTATCAAGCCGTTCACATGTCTAGCTTGTACTCTAAATCACTAGTTCACTATAGCTCCTTACTTATAGTAGATATTTCATTACAATCTTCCTTTTTAGTCATGTTTAATCTTTAGCGTTTCATGTATTTTACTCTATTGCCTGTATTTTATTCCTGTCAATATATGAACTGCGTGAGATATACTGTGCTCGCTCCTGTCCTGACTGGACCTGTTGAAATATTACCGAGGATGAGGACGAGGCTGGCTGCCCTACCTATTATGGGGCTACCTTAGATGACAGCTGTGACTTGGACCAGCAGCCGGACCCTATAGCTGTGGACGACACTCCTCTAGATTAGGATGTTTCATTTACATTACTCTCTGGATGACTGTATGTCACGCCCCAGAACCAGAATACCGGAGAGCGGGGGCAGACATAGCCAGCTACACAATTCCAAAGTACGTTAATACTCTGAAATCACGTATAAGCTGTCAAGACATGGGGGTTACTCTACATGCCATCAGTCAATCCTATGGTTTAACAATCCTAGGTATCTCAATCACAGGCAATTATACAAGAGCAAGAGTACGATCATCATACATACAATAGTAAGGCGTCCCGAACCATATATACATGACTGATCATGAAGCCAGTACCACAGAACTGATGACTAGCTAGAATATTAGTCGTACATGATAAGGACTAGCTATAGTCTAGAATACACATATCATGTTTATGCCCGTAGGCTACAATATCAAGGAAAATACCAAAACACGAGCTAAACACGTGCTCGGGGCTAAACGTTACAAGAAGAGAATTTACATATCAGTGGGAGAATGAAGAAGAGCCCACTGAGGCACTCTGGTGCTCCGGCTGGTCACCGTCGAGTGAATGGTATGGTAGATCCTTCGGGATCTTCTATCAGAACCTGGCCATGCAAAACCAGTGGGGTCAGACCCCAAATAGCAAGTACCACAAAGGAGGCCGAACAATGTACTTAAAACCAGCAATCATAGGCAATCAACAGAGAGAGAAAGCAATAAGTAAGGGAGGATCGAGATTCGTGCAGTACCAATGCACTTAACCCGAACATAAGAAGGCAGTAAGTAAAGCATTTAGTAAACACAATTAAAAGTAGACTTGTTAAGCAAACGATCCTTTAAGAGTTATGCAAAGCAAGTAGTCATATGAACAGGTGAGATAAAGTAACTAGAGAACATATTAAATAACTAGAGCTAGGCAATATACAAAAGAGAGGACGAAAGTACTATTCCGGAAGCCAGGTTACAACCCTTAAACCAAACAAGGACCGAGGTTGTAACCCTTCGCCTGAACAGAACTTGGTCTCTGATCATTTATTGCTAAAGGTGACAATCATTAAGTGACACTCAGAGAGTGACAAACAGGAAGTGACAATACAGAGTACAATACATTAGAGTGACAATCATTGCAATCATTATCCTGGAAACAATTAGGAACTGGATCTAAACAAGACTTAGACTGGGAAGGTGATATACGATGAGATAACCATGGGACTATTCAGATAACCAGGTTACAACCCGTAAACCAAACAAGGACCGGGATTGTAACCCTTCGTCTGAACAGAACTTGGTTTCTCCCACCATTTATCGGCAAGATAAAGTAAGAAATCAGGACATGTAACAACCAAGTACAAGATCAAGACAAGACTAGACTGATCGAACTTCATCCAACATTCACGGCCAAGCAATAAGTACGGCTTGATACTTTAACTAACTAGGGTTATCACAGGCCTAATTACTAGCAAGATGCAGTGAGATTATTCCACAGCCACAAGCCCTGCAGACCATCCAGGTTATCCAGGCGAATATTAGTACAATAAGGGTGCAACACATAACAATGTGCTGGAAGTGTGCCCTACTCGTCGGCAGGCTACAAATCCACAAGCGCGCCCAGGTAACGGGATTGCCTGTAGCTGGAAAATCTCTTCATGACTACTGGATTATTCTAGTTGTTAACCTTAGTCGATTTCAGTGGGTACCCCTGACCGTGGTACTCAGAGGTCCCCGTCCTAGACATAATGCAAGACAAGACGGGTTCATTTGTACAAGCACAATCGTCCACGGTGTCCAAGTTATTCAATCTTGTCAAGTCGTGTTAGCCGTCGCAACAGCATTCGAGATATATCATGTCAGGTTTATCACGTCAAGAGTGCGCCACGACGGGCCACTATCAAGAATTATCATTATCACTTATCAAGAGTGTGCCACGATGGGCCACTATCAAGAATTATCATGTCAAGTTATCATGTCAAATTTGTCAGGTCAAGTTATCATGTCGGGAGCGCACCACGGTGGGTCACTATCAGGTCATGTCATTTATCAAGGAGGGGAGAAACTTACACAATTAAATAATAATATATATATATATAATATATATTCTTGAAGCTAAGGAGAAACTCTACAACTTTTATATTTTGAGTTTTTCAAGATTCTAGCTACAAAACAACTTAAACAGGCAAAAATAGTAAATTCCTGCACAATCGGCGCATGAGATTCCTGCACGAATCGGCGCATGAGATTCCTGCACAAATTGGCGCATGAGATTCCTGCACGAATCGGCGCATGAGGTTCCTGCACGAATCGGCGCATGAGATTCCTGCACGAATCGGTGCATGGGATTCCTGCACGAATCGGCGCATGAGATTCCTGCACGAATCGGCGCATGGGATTCCTACACGAATCGGCGCATGGGATTCCTGCACGAATCGGCGCATGAGGTTCCTGCACGAATCGGCGCATGAGATTCCTGCACGAATCGGCGCATGAGATTCCTGCACGAATCGGCACATGGGAAACTCACGTTGCGTCTTCAGTACATGCACGTAGGGAACCTACGCGTATGACATGCTCGGAGTTAAGAGATGCGTTGCCGGGACTTCACGGCGCATGGCCTCCTGGCGCATGGCCTCCCGGGCGCATGAGGTTCATCGTCCCCAAACAGCAAGTTCAGCCATGAAAGTTCTAGAAACTTGAATTGGCCATAACTTCCTCATCCGGAGCCCAAATCCGAACTTCCATAGGTCAAAATGGGGTAGAACGAAATTCTCTACAACATGGAACCATCAAATAACAAGAATATGCAAGTTTAACAGATCAAAACCCATAAAAACCGAAATTCCTTTAAAGCTAGATCTACAACAATCTAGCCATCAAATTAGAAAACTCCAAGCTTTAAACATGCTTAGAATGTAACAATAAAGAGAATGGAACAAACGAAAATGGAAATCGTCCAACATTCGGCAAGGTGTACTTGTCTCTCTCCAATGGCTAGGGTTTTGGTGGAAAAGAAATGAATGAGGGTGAATGAGGAGGGAGAGAGAAAAAGTGGCTTATATAACAAGCTCAAGTGATCTCCACCATTCATTCCTCTCCACTCAATCTAAACCATACACCTCATCTCATGAGAAACCAAACTAAACCAAACCAAACCAAGTCAAAGTAGAACCAAACCAAATAAAACCAAGTCCAAGTTAAACTAAGTCATGAAATTCCTATATCTTGGAAAATTTTAAAATATCACACAAATTGAAAAATACGAAATACGGCTCAAATAAATACGTATCCGTATAAAATACCGATATAGTGAGACGGGTCTCACAACTCTCCACACCTTAGAAAAATTCCGTCCTCGGAATTTCCTGAGGCTAGTCGAGCAAGATATCAAAACAAAAGCTCCAGAAAACTCAACAATCTCAATAAATCAAGCATGGCATATAAGTAAAGTAAAAAAAATCAGTAATGTAAATAAATACGTAAGCGGTAAACAAATGCACAAAAACAAATACAATCATGACCAAGAAGGGCTGGAGGCATATGGATCAATATGTCTCCTGAGACAGTTGTGTAGAAACCAACGTCCTCGCTGGCCTAAGCTGACTTCCAAAAAAAATGGATAAAAGTCAAGCCTCAAGGTAAGTCGGTACCAATGACTTAGTTCAAGACGTGACTCTACCCAGGACGTATCATCGTAGTTGAAACAGATACATGAACTTTATCACCTGTCTCAAGTTACGAAGACAGAAGCGACTGGCTGATTGGGATGGACTGACATCTCTGCCTGCATGCTGAGACTGATCCTCCATAACTGGCCTGGCTGAAGAATGGTGAGCTGCCCTCGGCAAAACAAGAACAAGATAATCAGAAGGATCAAGAACAGTGCCCTTGAAGGTTGAAGGACACAAGATCAAATCATGGGAACAGGAATGATCAATGATCAAAACAAATATCAAGTCAAGTATCAGAGGTAGAGAATAATCCGAAGGAGATCAATAAGGATAATCGTGATTGAGATATCTAAACATGGTAACCCCCACAAATCTGAAAATCGAGACCTGCATGGGCCACCACTAAAATCATGTCACGCCCCAGAACCAGAATACCAGAGAGCGGGGGCAGACATAGCCAGCTACGCAATTCCAAAGTATGTTAATACTCTGAAATTACGTATAAGCTGTCAAGACATGAGGGTTACTCTACATGCCATCAGTCAATCCTATGGTTTAACAATCCTAGGTATCTCAATCACAGGCAATTATACAAGAGCAAGAGTACGATCATCATACATACAATAGTAAGGCGTCCCGAACCATATATACATGACTGATCATGAAGCCAGTACCACAGAACTGATGACTAGCTAGAATATTAGTCTTACATGATAAGGACTAGCTATAGTCTAGAATACACATATCATGTTTATGCCCGTAGGCTACAATATCAAGGAAAATACCAAAACACGAGCTAAACACGTGCTCGGGGCTAAACGTTACAAGAAGAGAATTTACATATCAGTGGAAGAATGAAGAAGAGCCCACTGAGGCACTCTGGTGCTCCGGCTGGTCACCGTCGAATGAATGGTACGGTAGATCCTTCGGGCTCTTCTATCAGAACCTGGCCATGCAAAACCAGTGGGGTCAGACCCCAAATAGCAAGTACCACAAAGGAGGCCGAACAATGTACTTAAAACCAGCAATCATAGGCAATCAACAGAGAGAGAAAGCAATAAGTAAAGGAGGATCGAGATTCGTGCAGTACCAATGCACTTAACCCGAACATAAGAAGGCAGTAAGTAAAGCATTTAGTAAACACAATTAAAAGTAGACTTGTTAAGCAAACGATCCTTTAAGAGTTATGCAGAGCAAGTAGTCATATGAACAGGTGAGATAAAGTAACTAGAGAACATATTAAATAACTAGAGCTAGGCAATATACAAAGAGAGGACGAAAGTACTATTCCGGAAGCCAGGTTACAACCCTTAAACCAAACAAGGACCGAGGTTGTAACCCTTCGCCTGAACAGAACTTGGTCTCTGATCATTTATTGCTAAAGGTGACAATCATTAAGTGACACTCAGAGAGTGACAAACAGGAAGTGACAATACAGAGTACAATACATTAGAGTGACAATCATTGCAATCATTATCCTGGAAACAATTAGGAACTGGATCTAAACAAGACTTAGACTGGGAAGGTTATATACGATGAGATAACCATGGGACTATTCAGATAACCAGGTTACAACCCGTAAACCAAACAAGGACCGGTGTTGTAACCCTTCGTCTGAACAGAACTTGGTTTTTCCTACCATTTATCGGCAAGATAAAGTAAGAAATCAGGACATGTAACAACCAAGTACAAGATCAAGACAAGACTAGACTGATCGAACTTCATCTAACATTCACGGCCAAGCAATAAGTACGGCTTGATACTTTAACTAACTAGGGTTATCACAGGCCTAATTACTAGCAAGATGCAGTGAGATTATTCCACAGCCACAAGCCCTGCAGACCATCCAGGTTATCCAGGCAAATATTAGTACAATAAGGGTGCAACACATAACAGTGTGCTGGAAGTGTGCCTACTCGTCGGCAGGCTACAAATCCACAAGCGCGCCCAGGTAACGGGATTGCCTGTAGCTGGGAAATCTCTTCATGACTACTGGATTATTCTAGTTGTTAACCTTAGTCGATTTCAGTGGGTACCCCTGACCGTGGTACTCAGAGGTCCCCGTCCTAGACGTGATGCAAGACAAGACGGGTTCATTTGTACAAGCACAATCGTCTACGGTGTCCAAGTTATTCAATCTTATCAAGTCGTGTTAGCCGTCGCAACAGCATTCGAGATATATCATGTCAGGTTTATCACGTCAAGAGTGCGCCACGGCGGGCCACTATCAAGAATTATCATTATCACTTATCAAGAGTGCGCCACGACGGGCCACTATCAAGAATTATCATGTCAAGTTATCATGTCAAATTTGTCAGGTCAAGTTATCATGTCGGGAGCGCACCACGGCGGATCACTATCAGGTCATGTCATTTATCAAGGAGAGAAGAAACTTACACAATTAAATAATAATATATATATATATATATAATATATATTCTTAAAGCTAAGGAGAAACTCTACAACTTTCATGTTTTGAGTTTTTCAAGATTCTAGCTACAAAACAACTTAAACATGCAAAAATAGTAAATTTCTGCACAATCGGCGCATGAGATTCCTGCACGAATCGGTGCATGAGATTCCTGCACAAATCGGCGCATGAGATTCCTGCACGAATCGGCGCATGAGGTTCCTGCACGAATCGGCGCATGAGATTCCTGCATGAATCGGCGCATGGGATTCCTGCACGAATCGGCGCATGAGATTCCTGCACGAATCGGCGCATGGGATTCCTGCACGAATCGGCGCATGGGATTCCTGCACGAATCGGCGCATGAGATTCCTGCACCAATCGGCGCATGAGATTCCTGTACGAATCGGCACATGGGAAACTCACGTTGCGTCTTCAGTACATGCACGTAGGGAACCTACGCGTATGACACGCTCGGAGTTAAGAGATGCATTGCCGGGATTTCACGGCGCATGGCCTCCCGGGCGCATGAGGTTCATCGTCCCCAAACAGCAAGTTCAGCCATAAAAGTTCTGAAAACTTGAATTGGCCATAACTTCCTCATCCGGAGCTCAAATCCGAACTTCCATAGGTCAAAATGGGGTAGAACGAAATTCTCTACAACATGGAACCATCAAATAACAAGAATATACAAGTTTAACAGATCAAAAACCAAAATTCCTTTAAAGCTAGATCTACAACAATCTAGCCATCAAATTAGAAAACTCCAAGCTCTAAACATGCTAGAATGTAACAATAAAGAGAATGGAACAAACGAAAATGAAAATCGTCCAACATTCGGCAAGGTGTACTTGCCTCTCTCCAATGGCTAGGGTTTTGGTGGAAAAGAAATGAATGAGGGTGAATGAGGAGGGAGAGAGAAAAAGTGGCTTATATAACAAGCTCAAGTAATCTCCACCATTCATTCCTCTCCACTCAATCTAAACCATACACCTCATCTCATGAGAAACCAAACTAAACCAAACCAAACCAAGTCAAAGTGGAACCAAACCTAATAAAACCAAGTCCAAGTTAAACCAAGTCATGAAATTCCTATATCTTGGAAAATTTTAAAATATCACACAAATTGAAAAATACGAAATACGGCTCAAATAAATACGTATCCGTATAAAATACCGATATAGTGAGACGGGTCTCACACTGTATATATTTGATACTTGGGATTTGTGTTCTATGATGTATTAGACACTTAGACTCTCTGTTCGTACTTGTGGATTTCCTTTCATTTCAGCAGTATCTATCTATCTTTCTATCTTATCTTTCTGCCTTAGTTGTGATTGAGTTTACATTCTGCTATGTCACCCCCATTCGGAAAGTATAAACTGCTTAGCATTACATTGTTATATATTGTGACCTAGGACAACGTTCTACCGCCGACACTGCGACATAGGATGGACGTACCCACGTCTCGTGCCCTTACTCTAGGGCGCGGGTCATGACAGTATACCCATAATTAATACATTATAGTAATATATTTCTTTCAACTTAACTGACAAATCATATAATAATTTCGTAACAGGTTGAATCGAGAGAAGACCTGAATATGGTGACCTTCTTCCTCGCCACGCACACGAAGGGGGAGCGGTTCGTAGACGACAAGGCCCGGGACACCTATGTAAGTTTTACTTAATGCTAGTTCATTAATATTAATTTTTAGTTACGTAGAAAATTCATATAGATGTTATTTCTAGGCCGAGTTTTAGAAGTTTTACTTAATGCTAGTTCATTAATATTAATTTTTAGCGACCACGTGAGAATTCATATAGATGTTATTTCTACGCCAAGTTTTTGAGGCTTAAGGAGGCCGGGTCGACACGGTCAAAGGGCGCTTGTGCTAGCACTTCTCAGCAGCCCCTCGCCGCCTCAGCTCAGTCAGATGACGAGCTGTGGATGAGGGCCGTTGGTGGCATGCATAGGGGTACGTACTATGGTACGGGCTCCTATGGTGCCTTTATTGCATCATAGGCCTCTGCGACCGCCACTAGTGTGTCCGGCCCCACACAGACTGAGGAATCGCTCCGCCACCAGCAGAGTGTCGATGCGCATATCGCAGCTCTGCGTGACGAGATGCTGCAGAGGATGGGAGCGCCGTATATAGATGATTCTGCGCTCATCTCACACTTTGAGAGGCTGGAGAAGACTACGGAGGCGCTGCTACAGATGACCCACGCTACACAGGAGGCTACGCAGCGGTTGGTCGAGCATTTACAGCAGTTCTAGGAGATGGCTACGGAGCGACCGTCTGCTGGTACGCCGGGAACATCGTCTACATCCGACGGTGCACGGGAGGAAATGCTCGTCCACCTGTTGTCATCGGAGGAGTATCAGACGATCCTGACATTGCGACGACATTTATCTGGTGGCGCTCCTCCTCCAGCTCCGGCTCCAGCACCGGGTCCAGCTCCAGGCGATCAGTAGTTTTGTTTTTGCATTTTTGGACTGTACTATATTTTTTACTTTATACGTATTTGGGGATATTCAGTTTTTTCGTTGAGGATATTGAGTTTGTACGTATTTGCGGATATTGATTTGGTTTGTTGAGGATATTATATATTGACATTGTTCGTTGTGGATAGTATATTTTTTTTTTGTATATTCTGGAATGTATTGTACGTGCCGGTGTTGAGTGTTCCACCGAGGGGGTCGGCAAACCCAGGGATTGGATTCTGTATTTTGTATTTCGTATTTTGGCTCAGGCTCCAGCTCCATTTGTATTCTGGAACCTATTTTTTTATATTTTTTAACTTAGCGACGTTTTTAGCGACGTTACCATTCGTCACTAAATAGTAGCGACGTTAATAAATGTCGCTAAAAGCATCGCTAAATGCTGACATGGCAACACGTGGCACCAAATCTGATGTCAGTACGTCGTCGCCAAAACGTCGCAACAGTGTCGCTAAACGGCGACCACACGATAGCGTCGCCTTTTACGTCGCTAATTAGCGTCAACGTTAAAACGTCGCAAATAACATCGCTAATTAGCGATGTTACAAACGTCGCTAAATTACGTCGCCTAATGACGTTTTGCGATGTTTTCTCGTTTAATGACACGTTTTTTTCGTCATTTCCAAAACGTCGCACAAAACGTCGCTAAACTCACTTAGCGACGTTTTCACCGAGTTTAGCGACGTTTTGGAACGTCGCTAATCTGACAAAAATTTTGTAGTGTATACGCATTCCTAATCCTGTGTATTTTGGGACTAAGGCGTAACATAACATGCTACTTATTTCACTTGAATAGGAAAGGGTGGTAAGTATTGGTAAGATGAACCCTAGTATTATGTGCGTGACACTTTGTGCCTGTAACACAATTATGTTATTTATTCTTCTATGCCATGTAACTAATCATAAGGCAAGAATAAAAGACTACAATATTATTTGCACTCACTAAATAAACGTATTAGTTTTGGTTGAGGGGGCGAGAGGTCACTCACTAGTACTATTGTACTGACCTCCCCCCCCCCCCACCAGATATGTGTAGGATGGAGTATGCTTGGAATCACTAAGGTGTTTGGAGCTTGGACAGTGTCTTGAATTGCATTGCAGCTGGAGATATTTTCTTTATATATAAAGGGCATAATGTATGAAACATCGTCATTTGTATATTTTCGTGAGTTGTAAGCCTTGTGGTATAATTTATTGTATTAAGAAAGAGAGAGAGAGAGAGAGAAAGCGAATTGAATTGAGTTGTATCTTGGCTTCGAGTCGTTATACATCTTGTTGCCATATCAGTAAAGAGAATATTTCTTTTATACTTATTGTGTCGATTCGACTTCTCAGCTTAGTATTGTTGTTGCAATAATTCTGTTAAATATTCAATTGATCGTTTTGGTGCTTGCCTTATACAAGTACAATTTAGGCTTATAAGACATCACGTCCAATTGCAATTTTCGGTCCTATGGGATCGGGACATGACATACATCTAGTAAATGTCCTCCCACCTAATGATACTTTCGAGTCGAATTCACGACACATTCAATTAGTCACTAATTTGTAATAACACAAGTCAACTACGAGTCACCTAGCATACAATGAAACAATAATCTGTGTATCTCGCCTAACAAGTGCCAATAAAAATACTCATGTAACATATCATAGAAACAGGAATAGTATAATAAAAGAATGACTAATGACATATGCAAACAAGTTAATACTGAGAATAAAATAGACACAATCTTGATGAGTTTACGATACCAAAGTCTAGTCAAGTCTAATCACGAACATTGAACCACATACTCCATGTGAATATCTACACAGCCCAATCACAAACAACCAATACACACAATATACATATTAACAAGGCTTGCTTAGAGTATGTTAGTTTGGACTAGGTTGTTTATTCATACCAATAAGTTCTAAGGCTTAGGATAATATTTATATTCCTAATTTGGAAAATATAATAACTATGTGAACTTTTGACTTTTTATAAACACTGGTTTCCATATATAGTTAATATCCTTGACCAAAAAGGCTATCTAGAGGTTTTAGTAATATTATTGTTTATCCAACACTTTCACCCTTAATATACATCTTTTTAACCTTAAACGTTTATGACTTAAGGTTTTTACCAATAATTCTTTTAAAATATTATCCTAGAAATTTTTAGGAGTTTTTAAATAGGTTATATACATATATAATTGTATAAATTTAACTGCAGAATATTTATAAATAAAATACAACCCTCTATGAACATGTTAACATATAGCTTTACCCTAACCAGGTTACTTTATATGCTAAGATTTCTACTTGATTACTATTGACAATTTGTAAACATAATAGTCCTATATAACCCCGTGATTTCCAATTCCTAGTATTATTTTTCACGCCCCGATCCCGCTAGGGTTGTCCGTCTTGCCTGGATCCCTGCGGGATCGATCGTCCTCGCTAAGGCGTGATGCCGTGCAAGCCTAAGTTGCGCTTGCACAAGGCCATATACCTGCACAAAACAACTAGTCAAGCAAAAACACACGCACGCACCCATTAGTTAAGCAAAACACACGCATGCACCCATTGCAGAAAACTAAATGTTGGACACAGAGATTTGAAATGGAAATACTCATTTTATTCATAGCTTGATAGGAATACAAGTACAAAGCTTTGCGAACTCAAATTTGCCTTATAATTTGGCTACATGATTTCTTTGAAACACTCTTTTGAAAATAGCTACAATGCCCATACATGATATCCCTTTATTATAAGCTGGAATTGAAAGACACCTTCAGAAGGAAAAGAAACTTGAAACTGGACTGGAATGAAAAGTAAACTTCGAGGCGATCCACGAGCTCTATTGGGCTAGACGAGCTTCGGTGCCTCACTTGATATCCCCATGTCTTCTTTTGCTTTCTGAAAAGAATTTTGGCGAGCGGCTTTTGGCCGAACTCGCAAATCTCTGCACTAAATCAATATGTTGAGCTAACATTTACTAGTGATCTTTCTACTTGTCTAGGTTCTTTTTAACAATTCATAAGAACATGACAGTAGAATATAATCATAGCAACTTATCCTCGCCGGCAGTCATCCCTGCACAAAACCACGTTAGCACAATTTGCATAATGAGTAATTCATGATTCATTCTTGCAGATATTGAAGTTGTCATTCGGGTCATGCAGATGGACTATTCTACATGTTGGTCCATGGGTTATCCCTATGATTAGCCGCTGTGACTCTTTGGTTCAGCTCGTCGCTAAGGACTCAGATATCGGCTACATTTTTAACATGGGTTTCTTTTACCCAGTGTGCTCATAATCTCTCCTAGGCCGAGCGGTTCCAGGTGCCCCCAGATACCACCCAAGAGACAAATAATTCCTTGTATACAAGTTGTCCGAGACCAAATGCATGCTCTAGCCGTTCTATCAGATGAGACACACTTGGACTTATGCACAGATATACGACACGTTTGATTCGTGCCTTCAGGTTTATCTCAACACGTACAAGTTCGTCTGTACATGTCTACATTTTCAAGCATACTGATGACAAGCAGATGATCATTCTTATCGAGCAGACAGAGTAGCAATACATATTCTTGTATTTGATTCAATTCAATTATCTTCTCTTATCTTTTGTTGGGGTATCATTGATCATCGGGACAAGGCAACAGAGTAGACTAGAGATCATTTTCTTAGGCGTACAGATCAATGTTTGTTCGGTTGAAGCAACTCACCGAGATGAATCTTAGTTGAGAGAAGGAGGGACTTCACGCGCCGTTCACGAACAATTCACGCGGCCTACAATGGCACCAACAGTTGATTAGCATACTTCGTCTCTTTCTCTCAAGATTCGGAATGAATGCGAAATGCGATGAAAGCGAACAATAAAAACCAATCATCGAAAACCAACACGAAAACGCATTCATCAAAACCAAGCAGCGAAGAAAAAACATTCAGCAAAACTCTTGGATTCATTTCAATAGAAGCCAATCCATCAATTGGAAAGATTCATTGCATTTCATCCGTGATCAATCGATACCGACAAAGGTTTCACCAAATACTCAGTTCATGACTGCGTCAACAAGCCGTAGGTATTACATAGTAGACCGCGAGAAGCGGGGCACTACATAATAACCCACTGAGAAAAAGTTTTGTCCTCAAAACTTAAGATACAAACTCATCTCCACTTTCTGGATCAAGCAAGGTGGAGAGGTTATAGACACGAGCGTTAGTCCGCTGCGGTTGGTTGTGCGAATTGTCTCGAAGGGGCGGTGGGCCTGGCAGCTGCCCACGCTCTTCAGTGTCATCTCTATTTTTATTTCTCTTCGGACAATTTCTGATGGCGTGACCCTGTTGGCCACAACGAAAATAAGCATGGTTTGCGGAATGACAGTCCTCCTTGGTGTGTCCATGCTTTCCACAGTGACTGCATACCAAACCTTTCGCAAAGCGACATTCTTCATTCGCATGTCCTCGTCGACCGTAGTGGGTACAGATTATTTCATTTCGTGGTTCCCCATCGGTCTTTTTCTCTCCGTCATGATATCTCTTGGCGGGCTGATTCTGACTGTTCTGCACTTTATTGGACGCCTTCTTCTGCTGGAACTGTTCCACCTGTAGTGCCGCCTCAAAGGCTTGAGAATAGGACTCATATTCTCGATTCAGCACACTTAACTGGACATCGTCATTCAGACCTCCAACGAATCGATATATGCGAGTCTGTTCCGTGGGGAGCAAAGCAGCGGCAAAATTTGCCAGCTTAGTAAATTCAGACTCATAGTCCTCCACGGACATATTCCCCTGTTCCAGTATGATAAAGTCATCCTCCATCTTCTTGCTCATGGCTGGAGGCAGATATTGATCCAGAAATGCCTTCTTGAACAAGGCCCATGAGATCTTCCCATTCCTAGCCGTTGCGAGCAGCGCCGGCTTCTTTGTCTTCCACCAATCCTTTGCCCGCAGCCGTAGAAGCATAACGACACAAACTACCTTTTTGTCGCTGGGAACTCCTATGAACGCGAACAGACTCTCCACTTTATCAATCCAGTCCATCACCTTATCGGGTGATGTCCTGCCTTCAAATTCTGGAGGTTTCGCGTCTAAAAAGTCCTTTGGCCTAAAGACAGTGTGTCTTTCCGCTGGCTGGGGCTTATCACCTTCTACGGGCTCGATCTCGGGCGTTCCCGTTGGTTTCGTCGCTGCGGTGGTATCTCGATTTGCCGCAAGCGCCGTGACAAGCTGGGTCAAGGCATCCAACTACTTTTGTTGGGCAGCCGCTCGGGCCTGATGTATCTGATTGTTTTCCTTCCTGTCCTGTCTCTGCAGTTCCAACATTCTCATGATCCGTTCTACCGGATCGGTCGAGCCAGATGGACGAGCAGGAGCCATTTCTCTACAAAATAGTATAACTTCTGTCAGTCTCATAAAATATTATGGGCTTATTGTATGGGACATTAGTTTTCATAACTCAAAATCGAGACACTTTTGAAAGCCGTCAAAGTACTTTATATACTTTTTGAAAACGATATTTGCAAGAGGCCAAGGACGTAAAACCGTGCTCTGATACCACTTTGTCACGCCCCGATCCCGCTAGGGTCGTCCGTCTTGCCTGAATCCCTGCGGGATCGATCGTCCTCGCTAAGGCGTGATGCCGTACAAGCCTAAGTTGCGCTTGTACAAGGCCATATACCTGCACAAAATAACTAGTCAAGCAAAAACACACACACGCACCCATTAGTTAAGCAAAACACACGCACGCACCCATTGCAGAAAACCAAATGTTGGACACAGAGATTTGAAATAGAAATACTCATTTTATTCATAGCTTGATAGGAATACAAGTACAAAGCTTTACGAACTCAAATTTGCCTTATAATTTGGCTACATGATTTCTTTGAAACACTCTTTTGAAAATAGCCACAATGCCCATACATGATATCCCTTTATTACAAGCTGGAATTGAAAGACACCTTCAGAAGGAAAAGAAACTTGAAACTGGACTGGAATGAAAAGTAAACTTCGAGGCGATCCACGAGCTCTACTGGGCTAGACGAGCTTCGGTGCCTCACTTGATATCTCCATGTCTCCTTTTGCTTTCTGAAAAGGAAGCCCACAACGTGGGTCAGCACACATCATGTACTGGCGAGCGGCTTTTGGCCGAACTCGCAAATCTCTGCACTAAATTAATATGTTGAGCTAACATTTACTAGTGATCTTTCTACTTGTCTAGGCTCTTTTTAACAATTCATAAGAACATGACAGTAGAATATAATCATAGCAACTTACCCTCGCCGGCAGTCATCCCTGCGCAAAACCACGTTAGCACAATTTGCATAATGAGTAATTCATGATTCATTCTTGCAGATATTAAAGTTGTCATTCGGGTCATGCAGGTGGACTATTCTACATGTTGGTCCATGGGTTATTCCCATGATTAGCCGCTGTGAATCTTTGGTTCAGCTCGTCGCTAAGGACTCAGATATCGGCTACACTTTAAACATGGGTTTCTTTTATCTAGTATGCTCATAATCTCTCCTAGGCCGAGCGGTTCCAGGTGCCCCCAGATACCACCCGAGAGACAAATAATTCCTTGTATACAAGTTATCCGAGACCAAATGCATGCTCTAGCCGTTCTATCAGATGAGACACACTTGGACTTATGCACAGATATACGACACGTTTGATTCGTGCCTTCAGGTTTATCTCAACACGTACAAGTTCGTCTGTACATGTCTACATTTTCAAGCATACTGATGACAAGCAGATGATCATTCTTATCGAGCAGACAGAGTAGCAATACATATTCTTGCATTTGATTCAATTCAATTATCTTCTCTTATCTTTTGTTGGAGTATCGTTGATCATCGGGACAAGGCAACATAGTGGACTAGAGATCATTTTCTTAGGCATACAGATCAATATTTGTTCGGTTGAAGCAACTCACCGAGATGAATCTTAGTTGAGAGAAGGAGGGACTTCATGCGCCGTTCACGAACAATTTACGCGGCCTACAATGGCACCAACAGTTGATTAGCATACTTCGTCTCTTTCTCTCAAGATTCGGAATGAATGCGAAATGCGATGAAAGCGAACAATGAAAACTAATCATCGAAAACCAACACGAAAACACATTCATCAAAACCAAGCAGCGAAGAGAAAACATTCAGCAAAACTCTTGAATTCATTTCAATAGAAGCCAATCCATCAATTGGAAAGATTCATTGCATTTCATCCGTGATCAATCGATACCGGCAAAGGTTTCACCAAATACTCAGTTCATGACTGAGTCAACAAGCCGTAGGTATTACATAGTAGACCGCGAGAAGCGGGGCACTACATTATTACTATGGTTATTTCTATTGCTAACAATAGTCTGTAGGTTGTGGCCTAGTGGTAGAAATGGGGTCCTTGCGTGGAAGGCGCAGGTTCGAATTCTCCTTTGGCATTTGCCAAGCCGGAGAAAAAATATACTTCAAAAAAAGAAAAGAAAAAATTCTATAATGAAATTATGCTTTAGGTATTACCTTCATGTTCACCTATAGAGGACGAGGATAGAGCAGGAGTGGTCACCAATCTCATATAAATGAGTCGATAACGTACAAGAGATTCTACTGCTTTTCGTGTCATGTTTTGATGAACACAGAACCAATGGTGACTCACCCACAAAGCCTTGGTAGTCTAGGATTGCCAGGGTTGGTTACAATCAGAAGAGGGTGTTTAGGGAAGTCTCTTGGTAGTGCTCGTCATGGAATTGAAGTTGTGTCGGGATAGAACTCTAGGTGGACACCGTCACGGATACGACTTGGTCCAGGGATTCGTGGAGGATCCATAGTCATCATGGTCGAATAGTTTTGGTATGGAGTTGAAGAGAACATTGGAACGGTTTCAGTATTGTTGATTCGGGGAAGATGATGGTATGCACTCATGCTATGTATTTATATGGACGGTGCTACGTGGACTGTGTTTTGGCCCACAGTTTTGGCCCACAGTCCACGTGGCAGTCTTTAATTAACAGGGCACCAGCCGGTGGGTCCCACACAAATAAGTTGGGTTGTGCTACGTCAGCCCGTGGTCACAGCCGACGGGCACAGACCACAGGCTGTTTAGCATTTTTCTATTTATATACATGCCAAATTAGTGTACAAGCGGAGCCGACGGTCCCGATCCTATCCCATTTGAATCCAAGAGCTGTGAGAAGATGGCTTTGCGGGTTTGAGGGGTTGGAATCTGACTCTTACCGGGTCATCGATTTTTAAGTCAACGATCGGATGGTCCAAACTCAATACCGCTTGGACTAGACGGTCCAGATGGAAGACTTAAATCATCGGGTCGGGCGCTGGTCAAAGGCTATCGAGTTTAATCTCTAATGATTACAATTTAATCTGGAGGGATGAACGGTTCTGATAAATGACTTAAGCTTTGGGTTCGATTCTGGGTTTGGTGAATCGGATTATAACCTGATCCGCCAAGGTTATTTAGGAATATAATTTTCATTAAATAAAAATTTGGTTATTAAATTTAGAATTTTTTTTCAACTAACTAATTTTATTCATAAATTGGATTTAGGTCTTTCAAAAGTACCAAATAAATTAGGAAAAAAAACAAAAAATTCTACAAACTATATTATGGACATATCAAGTTTGGGATCACAACACTGATTATCAAGGAGAAAAGGATCTCAAGAGTTTACGACTTTTAGGATCGGCTTGGATTGCTGGTTAAGTGTGAGGGAAAGTTAAGTGAAGAAAAATAAAAAGTATGCTTGGTTTGAGGGTGGGAGTTTAAGAGGGGGGTTATAGAGGATTAAGTTAGGGTTTGTTTAACCCTCTTTTGTCTACTTTTTTCCAACCCCAAATCGGAGAGTTAATGAGGAAGATTGAGGAATTTTATTTTAAAAATCATAAATATTTCTTATTTGTCCTATAAAATATCATAATTTTTTTCTTATTTCTTCTTGTTTTCAACATGCTGCTCCGTACCTTTCTCATTTGTGAAGATATTTTGACAATTTTTAACTAAATTACAATCAAATTTATTTTGATGACATTTGTAATAAGGATATTTTGGTAAATATTATATTTTTATTAATCCTCCTCTCACTCAATCTATCCAAACAAGAGTTATTAAACACACCCCACTTAACTCTCCATCTAATCCAAGCAAGTTTATATGTATTGACTCTAGTCCTTCTCACTTAACTTTCCTTCACTTAATCCCACTTAACTCTGCTTATTTTTTCCCTACAATCCAAGCAGACCCTTAAGGAAGAGCAAGAGGAAATTCAAAGTTACCCTCAACGGAGAGAAAAAGGAAATTTGAAGTTTTAGGAACTGTTTTAAAGAGAGATTGGTTCGGAAAGTTCTAATCTGTTCGTCATCCTCATCTCGTCTTTGGTAATCCTTTATTCCCATCTAATCCGTTTCGATTCAGTTTTGAAGTCGGTTGGTGATCCATGTTGTTGTTTTAGCCTTAAGCACTAGAAACAAAGTCCCATATTGCCTAGGCCAAATGACTTGCATCTCTATATATAAGCTTGCTTGTGTTTAGAGATGCACATGTGGTGTGGACTGGCACATGGGTGCCATGCGGGGGTATTTTTCTAGTGAAAAAAAGGCTAACATAACAAATGAAGCATTAATACTTTTTGTCATGCTCTTGAAATTTATTCCATTGGAGCTAAGCCCCGTATGGGCTTAGCGACTCGAACTTAGGCTCATCAGGCATTTTGTTAGCACACTTTGCACTTAGCACGCCAGCATCGTTGCTAGAAGCATAGTGCACTTAAGTTACGCTCGTTGCGCGAGCCTCTGCACTGCCGATCGCGCACCCGTTCGCACGAACCGTTCGCGCTGTCGATCGTTCGAACCGTTCGTGCTGCAGATCGTGCGAACCGTTCACGCTGCCAATCGCGCGAATAGTTCACGCTGCCGTTAGCACGAACCGTTCGTGATGCCGATTGTGCGAACCGTTCACGCTGCCATTCGCGCGCCAGTTCGCGCACAGTGCGTGCAGGGGGCGCTATGTGCGTTTGGCGCGATGTGTGTGTTTGGTGCGTTTTGGCAAGATGTGCGGTTTGGTGCATTTGGCACGCTGTGCGCGTTTGGTACAGTTGGCACGGTGCGTACGATTAGAGCAATTGGCGATGTCGTGTTTGTGCATGATCTGAACGGTTACAAAATGTTCGAAAATGGTTCCTTCTACGTCCCGAACATTTCGTATACTGGACTGTTACTGTGCGCGCCTATATAAGTTCTCTCTCTCTCTCTCTCTCTTATTTACTAAGTTCATTCAGAGAAAATTCCTTACGAATTTCAAAAAGTAGAGAGGAGAGAAACAGAGAGAAGCACGCGCCATTTTGTCCATCCGAGGAGTCAGTAGAGCATTCGGCAGAGTGTTCCAAAAGTTCGTCTCTGAACTTACTGGTTCCTGGAAGCTATTCGTGTGGGGCGAATCTAGCTTTGAGCGCCGGTGATTAGTCACCCAGCAGGTCGTTCTTCTGTTCATCCACTTCTATCTCGTTCTGAACGAGATCGTTTATGATCTAATCAGAATTGTTTGTGGACTTTCATTGACGCTGCTACTACAAAATCTTTTGTCTTCTTCGAAGTGTTACATTTGATTTCGTTTCTCAGAATACTCCGGAATCTCTATTGTGCACCTTCCTTGAAGTGTTGCGCTAAATTCAATTTTTATCTAAAAATCATGCCCCGAGCACTAACAATCCATGTTGGATCGGTGGATAAGATTGTAGAGGAGTCGATGCACTTTCTTTATTCTTAGTAGAGACCTTTTCGGACTAGACGTCGATGGCTCTGTGGTTTTTCCTACTAATATTCTGTATAAATCATTTATCATTGCGCCTACGCTCGTTCTGCGGATTTTGGCATATATTAGGTTTTGTACATTTTCTTTGGTCCTCGATAGTCCGATTTGGAAATGACAATTATTCCGCTTGTTTAACGGACCAAATTTTTTACCTGCACTGGACTAAAATCCTGGTTCCGTCACTGGTTATGCTGAAGAAAATTGTTGGCCGAGAGATAGAAGATAGTGTTGAGAGTCAATAAGGGACTTTTAGTCCCACATCGGAATATGCAGTATGTAGAGGAGCTAGACTCCCTATAAGTAGTGAAGTAGTCCATCAATAAAATCAATCCAACCATTATTTCCTACATGGTATCAGAGCCATAACTCTCTCTCTCTCTCTCCACAAATTTTTTTCTTTTCGACAACCCCCCGATCCCCCCGGCCTCCACCCGCTGCGCCCCCCCCCCCCCCTCCCGACACACCCTCGCCGACCCCCCCTCCTCGCAGAACCCACCCGACCTCCCCTGCAGAACCCTCCCGACCCCCCCCCCGACCCCGACCTCCACTCGCCGACCCCCCTTTCCTCGCAGTAAACCCCCGACCACCCCTTCCGAACCCTCCCGACCCCCCGACCCCCCCCGACCCCCACCCTCCCGCGACCACCCCGACCTCCACTCGCCGACCCCCCCTTCCTCGCAGAACCCCCCCGACCACCCCCTGCAGAACCCCCCCGACCCCCCCCTTCCGCCCCCCCCATCCAGGAACGCCCCCCTCCCTTCAGCCAATCCTCCCTCCCCTACAGCACCTACCGCCCCCCCTCCCTTCCTAACCCTAGCCTCTTTTGCCATGGAAACCCTAGCCCTAGAAGTCCCATCCAAACCCTAACCCTAACCCTAGCCGTAAAAAAAATGGCGTATTTCGAAGACAGTCAAGATTTCAAATACCTTATTTGCACCGACTTCCTAGATTGCGCCGTTTGGAACTAACAAATGTTTATTTTGTTATACCTCCTTCACATCAGGATCTATACAGAGACTGCTCATGTCTTCTCTGGTGTCCTGACGTGTTCACTTTACATGCACGCGCCGGTGCTGGCCAAGTTAGTAGCACATTCGTAAAGTCTCTGTCGTCGAAGAAGACGACGAAGCCGACGAAGACGACGAAGTTGGGGAAGTTGCCGACTCCGACGTCGAAGAAGCCGACGTAGACGACGAATAGGGTTTACAGTTGAAGAAGCCATGGATTCGATCAGTGGCAAACTGACAGCCGACGAGATGAAGGCCTTGGTTAATGATATCTTATCAAAAAGATTAACCGAGGTAACCCCACGTGTGATCCATACTGATGTGGATCCGTCCCCTTACAAAATAGGGAAATTGGAGAAGCTGGAGACAAAGTTGGAAGAAACGTCCAACTACTTGAAGTGGTCGCGGCAGGCGCTGCGGACTCTGAAGGGACGTGGCTTGGTTGGCTATGTCACTGGCCAAGCCAAGGCACCGGCCGATCACTCCACCAAGGAGTTTGCTGTTTGGGAGATTGTCAACAACGTCGTGGCTGGGTGGTTGACTACCTCTTTAACCGACCAGGTGTCGGGCAATGTCGAGGCAATGGAGGCTGCTGCTGATATATGGCAAACTCTAAAAGATATGTACTCCGGCTCCGGCAACCCTATGCGAGTCTTTCAACTGCAAGATGAACTCGATAGGGTGGCCCAAGACGAACGTACCATCTCTGAGTACGCGGCCCTGTTGAAGAAGTACTGGTCTGATCTGGATCATTATGATCCTCTTGGGTTGGAAGTTGCACAGGTTGAACCGGCATTCGCGAAGTACTTTCAGACATTCCTGGCTTATATTTCCCGACAATGTATGATGAAATTCCTGAAGGGACTACACCCTGTATTTGAGCAGAGACGGAATATCCTCCTATTCCAACCCACGCTTCCGACCTTGGAAGAAGCTATCGCTGTTATGACTTAGGAAGAAGCTCGACTAAAGTTGATGCCCAACAAGGGATCCTACCAGGGGGAGCAAGCCTCAGTTGACAAGTCTGCCCTTGCTGTCTTCAATCAACCTCCATCTATGGGTGGTGTTTGCCACAATTGTGGTGACTCCGGACATTACATCCGCTTTTGTCCAAAACCCTTGCGTAGTCAGTCTAATGAACGAGGACGGGGTCGTGGAGGCCGGTGTGGTGGAAGAGGAGGATATGTTGGTAGAAGGGGCGGCCACAAAGCAAATCTGGCGGAAGAAGGGGGAGAGAATCAACTGGCTGAAATAACCCCGCTTGAGCGGGAGTTCCTTGAGAAGTTGTGAGGCACAAAGCTGGGTTCAGCCGACAGTCCTGGGGCGTCTTCAACCTCGGGAGATCACATCACTTGCTTTGCCCAAACCAGCAACGATGATTCTGCACGTGCTCTTGCATCTATCCATCAGCCATGATGGATTATGGACTCTGGGGCATCTCGCCATGTCACGGGGTCCCGTGGTGCATTTCGGGAATATACTCCCCTACCATTGCCGGAGAGTATTCAGACCGCTGATGGTACATCCAGCCCTGTAATGGGTAAAGGCACTGTCGCATGCACCCCTTCCATCACTCTGTCCAATGTCCTTCATGCTCCGTCTTTTCCTGTCAATCTTTTATCCATTAGTGCCATTATACTTGATCTTAACTGTACTGTTTCCTTTGACATTCCTCAGGTGACTTTTCAGGAGAAAGGGACAGGACGACGACTTGGGACTGGCACATGGCATAAGGGGCTGTGGTATTTAGACAGGACTGGACTGGACAACGCATTGGCATCCTTGGTAGCCGACGCACAACCAGAAGCTTCCTGTCGCAGTGTTGAAGCCGACTTGCTACTCCACCACCAGCGTGTCGGTCATTCCTCTTTTCCAGTTATTGGTCGAATGTATCCGTCCTTATATCAAAGGGCTAAAAAAGAGAAGTTATTTTGTAATGCCTGTGCTTTGGGAAAACATACCAGAAGCTCGTATGTGAGCACGAAAAATAGGAGTTCAGCTGCTTTTGACATGATACATTCGGACGTATGGGGCCCTTGTCCTACAACCGGGATTAACGACTTTCGATGGTTCGTCACCTTTATTGATTGTTATACCCGCGTGACATGGGTCTACCTTCTGAAGAATAAAAGTGACGTTCTTGAGGCCTTTCAGGACTTTCATCGACGAGTGGAAACACAATATGGCGCTAAAATTAAGTGTTTCCGGTCTGACAATGGGACGGAGTATACTAATAAGCGGGTTGCTGAGTATTTTTCCACTCATGGAATACTTCATCAAACTTCATGTGCTTATACTCCGGCTCAAAATGGTGTGGCAGAATGAAAGAACAGACACTTGCTGGACGTTGCACGGACGATGATGCTGGCTATGAATGTCCCGAAACACTTTTGGGGGCAGGCTATATTGACGGCCTCTTATCTCATCAACAGAATGCCATCTCAGGTATTGGACTGGAAGACACCATTGGAGATGCTTACTGGAGCAACTACATACACTGTTCCACCAAAAGTTTTTGGATGTGTATGCTTTGTCCAGGATAATCGGCCAGGTGTTGGCAAACTGGATCCTCGGGCAGTTAAATGTGTCTTTGTCGGTTATACGGCGACTCAGAAGGGATATGCATGTTAGAGTCCAGTCGAGCGGAAGATGTTTGTCAGCATGGACGTTACATTCAGAGAACTCGAACCATACTATGGTTCGGATGAAGGTTCAGCATTTGGTGACACACCTAACACAGATGGTGTTCGATGTGAGGAGGAGATAATAAGCCCAAATGTGGTCGTCGGATCGATTTCATGTCCGGTTGTAGAAAACTGGACGAAAGAGGGAGAGCACAGTGACTCAGACACAGAGAATGAAGAAAACGATACATATGTTACGCAGGGGGAGCAGCAGACAAGGGAAAAGGAGCTCCAAGTCTACAGAAGGAGACAACAGAAGTCGAGTACTGTGCCTATGCCGTGCCCTGTGCCTACTGTACCAAGTTCCTTGTCTACTCCTGTTCCAACTCCTGAAGATGTTGCCCCCGTACTGAATCACTCGAATTCTGATACGGATATCTCCGACTCGGATGGTATGATCTCTCCACCACCTATTGCTCCCTTAAGGAGATCTTCTCGCATCAATGCGGGTAAGGCTCCTGCTCGTTTTGATGACTACGAACATGACATTGCCAACTTCTTATCTTATTCTAACATTTCTTCGAATTATCGAGCCTTCATTGCATCGTTAGACTCTACTTCGTTGCCCAAGTGTTGGCAGGAAGCAAAGAAAGATCCAAGGTGGAAAGCTGCAATGATGAAAGAACTTGGGGCACTGGAGAAAAATAAGACATGGGAGCTGGTTCCATTACCCAAAGGGAAGAAAGCTGTGGGATGCAAATGGGTGTACACAGTGAAAGAGACGCCAGAAGGAAAGGTCGAGCGATACAAGGCGAGGTTGGTTGCAAAAGGATTCACACAGTCATATGGCATAGACTATGATGAGACGTTTGCCCCAGTAGCAAAAATGAGCACCGTGAGAACTCTGGTCTCCATTGCAGCGAACTATGGGTGGAAGCTGTACCAGCTGGATGTGAAGAATGCCTTTCTTCATGGAGACCTGCAAGAAGAAGTATACATGGAGCTCCCGCCAGGGTGCTACGCGACGGAATCAAACGGAGGAACGTCGCAAGGAAAGGTGTGTAAACTGAAGAAGTCGCTATACGGGCTAAAGCAATCTCCTCGAGCCTGGTTTGACAGATTCAGAAAGGCTGTTATAGGCATGGTATACCGTCAAACAAATGCAGATCATACGGTCTTCCTTCAACATGCAAGAGGCCACATCACTATACTTGTTGTATATGTGGATGATATAGTGATCACAGGTGATGATGAAGTCGAGATCACTAAACTGAAGTCAAAACTCGCGAAGGAGTTTGAAGTGAAGGATTTAGGAGCGATGAGGTACTTTCTAGGTATCGAGGTGTGTGAAGGCGAACAAGGAATTGTTCTCACAGAGAAAATACACACTAGATCTGCTGAAGGAGACAGGAATGTTGGGATGCAAAGCAGCGGTCACTCCAATTGACCAGAAGTGCAAGTTGGGAGCAGAAGCAGGAGAGCCCGTTGATCGTTAAAGATATCAACGACTTGTAGGAAGATTGATTTATCTGGGACACACTCGCCCTGATATCTCATTTGTGGTGAGTGTAGTGAGTTGCTACATGCATGATCCGAGAAAGGGTCATATGGAAGCAGTATTTCAGATCTTGAGGTATCTGAAAGGAACGCCGGAAAAGGGGCTATGGTTCAAGAAGAATGGACGCATAGAAGTTGAGGGATACTGTGATGCAGACTGGGCAAGCTACATAGACGACAGAAGGTCTACCACGGGATACTGTGTTTTTGTAGGAGGAAATCTGGTCTCATGGAGAAGTAAGAAACAGTCTGTGGTAGCACGGTCGACAGCTAAAGCAGAATACAGAGCAATGGCTCTGGGAGTGTCAGAATTGTTGTGGGTGAAAGCGTTGCTGACAGAGTTAAAGCTAGACAAGGGAGCACCATTACGTCTTCTGAGCGATAGTCAAGCTGCAATAAGTATAGCTAACAATCCCGTCCAGCACGACAGAACGAAGCACATCGAGATTGATCGATTCTTCATCAAGGAGAAGCTGGAACAAGAGATACTAAAGATTGACCATGTCCGCTCAGAAGAACAAGTTGCAGACTGTCTGACTAAGGGTCTTAGTTCATTAAGTCTGTCGAAGCTATGTAACAAGATGGGGATGATCAATATCTATCGCCCATCTTGAGGGGGAGTGTTGAGAGTCAATAAGGGACTTTTAGTCCCACATCGGAATATGTAGTATGTAGAGGAGCTAGACTCCCTATAAGTAGTGAAGTAGTCCATCAATAAAATCAATCCAACCATTATTTCCTACAGATAGAAAGTGTGTTTTTATTGTTCATCGAATAGGAAAGTGATTGGTTCTACTACCCCTGGACCTATACCTTATCTCACAAGATATATTATGACATTATTGCAACTGTGAACGGTTTTTGGTAGCATAAAACGATCCATGTAGTGCCATCAATCCTTTACCACCAAACTATAATAGATATTTCATCAGAGTTAGCTGTACATTGTTGATTTATATACATTGCTTGGAGTAGATATATTGTACCTCGTGGAGTAGTAATTGTGCACTTGTACACAGAACAAAATGAGAACAGTGAGAACACAGAACAAACTGAGGACCTATGAAGAAAAAAAACATCAAAAAGAGCTAAAGTACTGAACAATGAGCATCAGCAGACAGGTCCCCAAGAGGCAGCAGCATTCGGATACCTGCGAAACAAAATAAATATTACCCAAGTCTGAAAAATAACTAATTCTAAAAAATGAGCGAAGAAGAAGATATGAAGAGTTTTAGGTGGAAAATAGGAGGCAAGAATGAGAGATAAATAGATAACCCTGAAGATACTAGCTATAAGTAACATGATCTGTTTCTTATTTGACGCTGTATCAGCTTGGAGTCGTGTCAGAAAGCATACACTACAAAATATATGCTTGGGCACACCAAAATTAATGATGTGTCCGAGGACCGAGTGGTCGTGTCTGCACCATTTCATAATCGTGTCTGTGCTCGTGCCTTTGCAACATTGATGGCATCCAACATTCTTTTGTTTAAAATATATGAGGATAAAGCTACAGTGATGGTATGGATGGTCGATTCACATATATATATCAAAATATGTACGGAAGCTTAGATTATGGACAATTAAATACTACGAATTTACAACAATGTAAACTTAACAAGTATATGGATTTAACAATTGAATTCAAAAGTACATATGGTACTAAATACACGAATTCGTACAATATGTAACAGAACAATTATGAACTTTGTTCAAGGAAACGACAAAGAGCTTTATCTTTGGTGTCTTCCTTGGAATATTGATCCTCATAGCTCTTCGAATGAGATCTTTAACCGACTTATATTCTCGATCTTTGGATGATTTTTGAATTCTTGAGATATACATAAAATTAATCGGGTACCCTTGGTGTTGAATACTATTAATTAGTGGCAATTGATTTGTCGTGTTATCTGCAAAGATCTTATGAAATTCTTCAAATAGCAGCTGATTTATTGTGACATCCACAGGTGGTATTTCCTCTTCCTTTATGGATATATCTTATGTTTCTTCCATATCATCTTCGACTTATTTCTGAAACATCAATAACCAAAATCTCTTGATCTGCAGTCTCTTATGCAAGAATGTCCTGTCCAACCTCTGATTCTTCCGCTTTTAGGTCTTAAATTTCAATTTGGTGTGGAATGCTTTCGATTATTTCTGAATTATGCTTTCCCGTATTAGGTTGCAGCCTCTGAAACTCTTTAAGTCCTTGTTTGTAATCCTAATTATCAAATTTCCTTCTTTGACCCTTATATTTCTCTTTGGTTGCTTCTTCAAATTCTGTCTTATTCAAGATATTGTTGCTCGCTCACTAGATCATATTGGTAATATGATTTATATCTAGTAGTTGTTTTCTCATATTGGTATGGTGATGTACAATGACGTGGAAGATAACCACAAGTTGGTAGTAGATGATGACATGGAAGATGATAAGATGGTGGTGGTGGATGATGACAATGGTATGGGTTTGGTGGTGGTCCTCGTAACCTTCGAGAGGAATACCACAAGTACGACAAGCACGATTGGCGTGGGGCACATCTTGGTAACGGTGAATTCCTTCGATCCTTGGGACAACAAGCATATCTTTCACCTCCGCACAAGTTTGCTCCATATATGCTCCATATATACAAACTTCTGATCCAAATGATCAATTTTCTTGGTGCGAGCATCAGGAGAGTTTCCACTTCGTATTGGCCATCAAATTCAGAGACTCTGATACCAACTAGCGTAGCCGAGAGGCGGGGGATAGACATCGTTCTATCGGGTTCTATCGGACGATATGAATAACATTCAGAATCTCTAGGAGAGAATAGAAGAGAACAAATCTCTTATAGTAAACTTTCATAAGAATAATTCAATGCTACTACAAGATGCGTAGTAAGGCAAGTTCTAATTAAGACGAATCCTAATCCTAATAAATACATAAAACTAATCATAAATACAATCAAATCTTATTTGATAATAAATAATCCTAATAAATCTCATGACAAATCTTTTAGAATAAATCCTAACTACTACTATATAATCTACTAAAAAGTTTCCTAAAATATCTCCTAGTAATCATATGTCATCGAGAATCACTAGGGAAGGATCTATGCAGTTGGGGGCTATTTGGATAGATGTAACTCTTTGGAAATGTGAAAGTGACACTTACATCATGATGAGTTACAGTGCACTTGCAGCAAGTGACACTTTCCAAAATGTGTTTGGATGTAGTACTTTTTGTC
Organism: Iris pallida; assembly: GCA_029216955.1. Classification (NCBI taxonomy): domain Eukaryota; kingdom Viridiplantae; phylum Streptophyta; class Magnoliopsida; order Asparagales; family Iridaceae; genus Iris; species Iris pallida. The sequence continues at coordinate 7,823,090 of JANAVB010012598.1, read as the reverse complement.
TCCTGCAAGTAGAAGAAAAATGGATTTGGTGTTTGGATGGTAGTTGAAAGTGGAGAGAAAAGGAGTTCGGTTGTTTGGATGGTGGTTGAGAGTGGATATTGGATTGAAGATATGATAAATTAAACATTTTTAATAGATAATTAAACTAACTTAATTAAACAAATTAAACTAAGTTAATTAAACAAATTAAACAAATTAAACCAACTATATCTAATAAATATCCTCTCTTATCTCTCTCTCTCTCTCTCTCTCTCTCTCTCCTCTCTCTCTTCTCTGTAACATTTTGGGGCTATCGACAAATACCACCTCTCCCCACCGCCTCCTCTCCTCCACCGCCTCTTACCTACCGCCACCTCTCCTCTATCGCGACGGCTTCGGATGCGGTGGAGCTCCTCCTCCACATCCTCCTCTCCTACACTGCCTCCTCCACAGCCTCCTCTCCTCCACCCACCTCCTCTTCTCCACGCGAGGTCATCGCCGTCGCCTCCGCGAGGACCCCGCCGTTGTCGCCTCCGCGAGGACCCCCACCGTGCCACGCAGCCCTCGTCGTCGCCGCACCACGCAGCCCCCCGTCGGTCTTGATCTCCGAGCAGAGGCTCCGGAAGCCCCTCGTCGACCGGATCGAGGAGGTGACAACTCCTCGCCGGTCTTCCTCGTCGCCATCGTCGATTTGGTGGAGGAGAGGAGTAGCCGATGATTTGCAGTACACTTACTCCTCTCCTCCTCCTACCACTTGCAGCACACCTACATCACATTTTTGCTGCAAGTGAATTGGGGAATAAAATGAGGGGACAGTAACTCTGATTTGTCAGATGTTACACTTCTCCCTCCAGTTGCAGCGCACAACCAAACGCTGCAACTCTGTTTAGTTTTACTGAACAGTGCTAAATGCAGCCACTTGCTGCACAGCTCTGCCTATCCAAACAGCCCCTTGGGAAATCACAGACGATGCTCCAATGACATGGTCATGATGATAATGGGGATGATCGGGTGATGGTGATGACATGCAAGTGGCAGGCTCTGTGCTCGACAATACAGTAGCAGCAACTATTTCCTCAATGCAAATCTCAGTTGTGGCAAGGAAGTTTGGTTGTTCCGACGTATCAGTTCTGAACGACGAAATTGACATAGACTTCTTCGAATCAGGATCCAAAATATCGACGAACACAATGAAGTCGCGTCAATATGAGAACTCTTGTGGAGAGAAAGATCATGAGAAATATAATTGGGGTTGGCTCTCAAAATTTTATTTCTCTACAAATCTCTCTAATTAAAAAAAAAGTTACATGTACATGCATACGAGCAGAGTAAAAAGATGGTTAACTTAATTCTATTGGGCCAACTTTAGAAAACCCAAACCAAATTAAATCTATGTCCACTAACTAATCCATATCCAATGAGGATTACTAAATAAATAGCCAAATACAACAACAATAATTTGGGGTCAGCTGTTTAAATCCCCTTCTTCCATTCGGCTCTAGTAAGAGCTAACCAAAGACTAAACAAATAACCAAATAAAATACATAAATCCTAACCAAATAAAATATATAAATTATATTTTTTGACACAATCTTTTAAATGCAGAAATGTTGTCTGTAATAATTCTTGGTGTTGTCCACAAGTTACAATTCTTATAACCGTGGAATCAAAATGTTTACCTTACGACGACGAATAACAAGAACAAAAACGTATGAAATAGCTAAAAACAAAATAATAAGTTAACATGGTTCAACTAAAATCGTCCTACGTCTACGGAACAAAGGGAGAAATATATTTGTTGAAACAATGAGAGAACTTTACAAGAACTATAATAACCAACACCATATTGTTAGGAAAGAAACGCGAATACCTTTTCCCAAACTAGAAAGTACCTGCGAGAGAACCGAGTAATACAACGCACGAACCAAAACAAACCACGCAGACACAGAGAATTTTTGACGTGAAAAATCCTTGCGGAAAAAAACTACGGGACGATCGAAGTCCAACCCTGAGAAGCCTTCACTAATGAAATAAAGGAGTACACCCTCTACAAACTTCTTCCGATCCAAATAGGATCCCCACAACACTTAGAAGCAAGAATAATGATTACAAGGCTACGAAGAACAAAGACGACGAGTAGATATTACCCGAACACGATCCTCCTTCGAAAACGACCTTCAATCCTCATTCTTCTCTCCCAAAATTACAATGGCACTCTTGCCTCTTTCCTCTCTCTTGTGTGTTGCGTATGAGATTAGGGTTAGGAAACACCATATGAAAATACCCTAATCCCGCAACAAAACCTGGACCGTAGGATACGATCTAACGGTGATCAATCACCCTGAAAATCACTTCAGCCCCGACGACACAGAGTTCGGCCAGAACTCTGTGTTTGGCAACCAGCACAGTTCTGGAACCAGGGGACAGAGTTCAGCCAGAACTCTGTCCTGGGGCAGAGTTCGGCCCGAACTCTGTCCTGGGGCAGAGTTCGGCCCGAACTCTGCCCCCCTCCTTCCAGCAGCTCCTCTGGTCAGCTCCCGAGTACTCCGTCACCTCCGACTGGCCTCGTCACCTCCCCGAGCTTCTCTGACACACAGACGGCGCTCGTCGCACTCCGGAATTTTCTCCACATAGGTTGGGAATCCCACCCACTCCAACAAATCTCCCCCTTCACAACTAGGTGGAGGAGGTCGTCATCCCGACGATCTGCCTGTAAAACTCAAACTTTTCCCTCGGTAGAACCTTCGTGAGCATGTTCGCTCCATTTTCATCAGTATGAACCTTCTCAAGCGTCGCGTCCTTCTTCTCAACCACATCCCGTATCCAATGATACCGAGTCTCGATGTGCTTGGACCGACTATGAAATGTCTGGTTCTTTACAAGGTGAATAACACTCTGACTGTAGCAAAGTAAAGTATACTGCTCTTGCTTCAGCCCCATTTTCTGCAACAGCTTTTTCATCAACAGCAACTCCTTGCAAGCCTCCGTCGCCGCAATGTACTCTGCCTCTGTCGTCGACAAAGTAATACACTTCTGCAACCAAGACTGCCACAATACCGCTCCTCCAGCAAACATCATCATATAGCCCAAAGTCGATCGCCCCGTGTCTACGTCTCCAGCCATATCAGCATCGGTATATCCGACCAGCTTCGGCTCATCACTACCAAAAGAAAGTCTCCAATTGACAGTGCCCTGAAGGTATCGTAGAATCCACTTGACCGCACTCCAATGTACCCTTCCAGGATTTGAAAGATACCTGCTAACTGTGTCAACTGCATGAGCGATGTCTGGCCTCGTACACACCATATCATACATAAGGCTTCCCACAGCTGAGGCATATGGAACCCGCTCCATATCTTCTTTTTCGTCCTCGGTAGATGGACACTGCTCCTCAGTGAACTTAAAGTGAGCCGCAAGGGGGCAACTCACTTTCTTCAACCCATCCATCCCGAAACGCTGAAGTACCCGGTGAAAGTACTTCTTTTGGGACAAGTGTAGCAGCTTAGACTCTCTCTCTCGGCTGATCTTCATCCCAATAATAGTCTTTGTTGTGCCCAAATCCTTCATAGAGAAGGCCGCGTCCAGTTGGCGCTTCAACTCCGCTATCCTAGTGGCATTCCGACCCCACTAATAGCATATAATCAACATAGAACAATAAAATGATGAAATCATCCTCGGCAAAATACCTCACAAATACACAGTGATCCGACGTCGTCCGTGCATAACTATGCTCCCCCATAAACGACTCGAACTTCCTGTACCACTACTTCGGAGCCTGCTTCAGACCATATAAGCTCTTCCTCAACCGGCAAACCAAATGTGACTTGCCCTTCTCACAGAATCCCTCTGGATGCTCCATGTATAACTCCTCCTCAAGATCACCATGGAGGAATGCCGTCTTCACGTCCATCTGCTCGACCTCCAAGTCGAGACTGGCTGCCAATGCTAGTACCACCCGAATAGACGACTGCTTGATGATTGGCAAAAAGATCTCATCATAATCTACGTCTTTCCGCTGACCGTAGCCTTTAACTACCAGCCTCGCTTTGTATCGAGGGCGAGTAGCATCATCCGCTGCTTCACTCTAAATACCTATCGATTCTTCAAAGCCTTCTTTCCCTTTGGCAACCGCACCAGCTCGTAAGTGGAATTGGCGTGTAAGGAACTCATCTCCTCCTGCATAGCCTGCATCCACTACTGCATTTGTTCATCTTCCATAGTCTCTGCAAAGCTTTCGGGCTCTCCTCCGTCAGTCAGTAGCACATACTTACCCGCTGAGTATCTCGTAGATGGTCGACGCTCACTGTCGCTCCTTCTCAATGGAGCCACTGGTGCTGGCTGTATACCAACAACCTCCTCTCCTTCAGAAACTGCCTCCCCGGCATGCTCAGCCTCCTAAGGAACACCTTGACCACCATAAGCAGGCTGATGATCAAGGTTGGGAGCAACTCCATGTACTGGCTCCCCCATAATTGGATCCTCTGTGATGTCCTCTGGAAACTGCTCGAAGCGAAATAACTCTAACTCAGGCAATCCTTAGCCTCAGAAGGGTCTCGGAATCCTGAGTGTTGGCCATGGTCTGATCCTCGACGAATACCACGTCCCTGCTTCTGTAGAGCTTTCTTCCCACCGGATCGTAGAGTCTATAGCCAAACTCATCCCGACCGTAGCCGATAAAGACGCACCGCCTCATCTTCGGCTCAAGTTTGGACCTCTCGTCCTTCGGTACATGCACAAAGGCCTTACAGCCAAACACTCGCAGGTGATTGTATGACGGCTCTTTGTCGTACCATACTTTATCAGGCATATCACCCTGTAAAGGAGTACTAGGAGAAATTAATAACATAAGCAGTTGTGAGAAGAGCCTCACCCCAATAACTGCCTGGCAAATTTGCTTCTGACAGCGAACAACGCACCTTCTCCATCAGTGTCATGTTCATACGCTCCGCTACACCATTGAGCTGAGGTGTCTTGTGTGGAGTCTTCTGGTGTCGTATCACTTGCTCTCTGCAATAAGCATCAAAGGGACCAATGTATTCACCGCCATTGTCGGACCAAACACACAATAATTTTTTGCCCGTCTCTCTTTCAACAGAGGCCTGAAACTCTTTGAAAGTAGGCAACACCTGATCCTTGGTCTTTAAGGCATAGACCCAAACCTTCCTGGAACAGTCATCAATAAAAGTTACAACGTAAGAAGCACCACCAATAGATTTTGCCTTCATAGGACCTGTAGTGCCCCGTCCCGCAAAGTCAATCGGAGGAATCGAAATACCGACGGTGTTCGGCCTTAGCCTTGCAACGGCTGCTCGAAGGCTCGCTCGGTCAAGACGACCGCTCGCTCAGGTGGGGTAGTTTCGGTGAACTTGCCTCATCTTTGCCTTCACATAATAAATCGTGTTTTCAACTTGCACAAGTAGGCTTAATAATAAAAGAGACGAATCCACATAGCTAAGGGAATAATTTCGACGGGTCGAAATGAGTTAGAACATGGAAAACGTCCCACGGTCGGCTTAGAGTTGGAGCACGGCGTGCTTTGAAAATGACACTCGGTCCTTTGTCCCGTGGCTTGGGAGAAGGAAAGTTGGTCTTTGACACAAAACTATGAACTTGCCTAAGTCGTAGGCATCGCCCGCATAAACGCTTGATAAAGCGCGCACGGTCCCACTACGCAAGGCTTGGCATAGCCTTTGCTCGTCCCTCGGGTTAAGTTGTAGGCTTGAGTAAGCTAGGCAAAGTTATGCCGGTAACTAAGTCATTCCAAGTGTTGTTCCACTCATTCTGCGGTTGTCAAGTTAAATAGTCCCACAATCCCAAGGCCCGTCATATGGAGTATGACTTGGGCGACAGCGTTGCGTAGAACACGAGTCAGTTTAGAGGCACGAGCCACGGTTGGTTCAGTGAAAAGTTAGCCACGGTCGGTCGATACTTAAGGAAACACGTTATGTTCAAGTTAAGTTGGAAGGCTATGCAGTAGCCGTTCCCTGAGTTCAAAGAATGTTAAGTCTAAGCGATGGTTAGTCGCCGAGAGAAAATATGTCGGGACTGTGGTTCAGTCGCCGAGGCAACCCTGGTTTAGGCTCTGCAAAGGAAGTATGTAAAAGAGTATAAAGCAAAGGAACTAAGTGATGATGATGAGACCATGCATTACGTTAAGTCTAGAAGTTAGCGTAGGCGCGTGGTCATGGACAACTTGTGGACAAGGGCGATGGTTCTTCGAGCGGCAGCCCTGGGCCATGGGCACCGACTCGGCCTAGGAAGAACAGATTATAGCCGAGCTGGGTAATAGGCAATTGGTAGTACGGGGACTTGCATCGGAGATCGCTACTTGCGGTACAAGGATCTCGTTTGCCAGGCTATGTCCATGATGGCTATTAGCCAGTGACCCTTCATATAGATGTGTCGGCACGGGCGGCAATCCGCGTGTGTGCCTTTGGATTGAGTTGAGTTGGATATGTATGAAGTTAGAGAACACAAGGTCTGGGCCTAAGATTTGGCTATAACGAAGGCGGCGTGCTTCGGCACGAGATGTGGCGTCGAATGTTAAGTTGTTGGCAGAGAGTTGCATGAGTTAGGCTTGAGCTGTTGCGAGTTAAGTCAAAAAGGGCCGTAGGGCAAGTTGTGTGAAGTTACGTTGAGTTGCTAGGCACGACCTCGAAATATGAGGAACGGCCGTGTTGTCACAGCACAAGTGTAGGCGAGACTAAGCAAGGAGGCGCTGCCTCGGAGATATTTGAAGCACGAATCGAGTTATGGCACGACAGAGTCGTTACGTTCCAGAGTTGGTTACAAAAGACAAGTATAAGTCGGTGCGTCGACAATACAAGCACGTAAAGGTCTAGAGGCAAGGAAATGGAGTCTTTCGTGTAGTTGCGTCTCTGATTATGGCCGTAAGGCAAACACGATTTGATAGGTTAACATTCATCGGCACGAGAAGGGTCTAAGGCGAAGGTATGAGTTAAAGTCGTTGTGCAAGCACGGGATGGTCCTTAGACACAAGTATGCAAAGGCGTCGGTCCTAAAACTGATCCTAAGGCAAGAATAGAAAGACAATCGTAAAAGGGTTTATGTGGCACAAAGTAAATGAAACGTGTTGGTTTTGTATGGGTTGGCGAGGAGCTCACTCCACCAGTACAGTTGAGTACTGACACCCACACAGTATTTCATGTGCAGGCACAGGTAGAAGCTCGTGGCGTGGAGGTCGCTTGGATGCATCGAGGCACGGAGTTCCTTGGCGATTCAAAGTGTGCGGCCGCGTGGTCTGAAGACTTATACAGGACATAATGTATGGACATCGCCATCCGAAGCTTCCGCTGGCTCAAGCATTGTAATCGAGAGATGAGAGAGATCAGAGTGACTTGTAATCGAAAGAAAAGTGAGCTTGAGAGACTTGTAATTTGGCCTTGCGCCCACAGATGTAATCTTGTATTCAATATCAATAAAGAGCTTCTTTTGAATGACTTGTGTTCATGTGTACTTGTTCTTAAATTCCGCTGCACGTTTCAATATTTCTGCTTGGGACTTCTGTGCGACGACCCCGTCGCCGCCGATGAAATCGGCCGTTATGAAACTGCCTTGCACGAGCGCAATCTAGGCTCGTGCGGCATCACGCCTTAGCGAGGACGATCGCTCCTACGGGAGCGGGGCGTGACATAATGGTATCAGATACGGCTTTACGTCCTTGGACTTCACATCGAATGTCTCAGTTTTGGAAATCTCGTCGTTGTTAAAGAAGTGTGCGCTCTCTCTCGAATGTCCCTCGGCATGTCCATACAATAAGTCTAAATATTTTCAAAAGCTCGTACAAGCGTTCAATCGAATGCATCGATAGGCGACGGCCTTTGTGCCGAACGGTGTCAACTTGTCTTGAATGAAAACACATGCTATTGTTAGCAAAAGTTGCGTGCGTGCCCAAATAGTCCTACTTCGACGTTAGCAATTGAGCGTGCAAACTTGAACATAGTCCGCACGAGATAGCCATGCGCACGACCTTTTGGCTAAGTTGCGTCGCGTATCGCGCACCTCGACCTTTGGTGCAATCGAGTCGCGAGCGATATTAAGTATCGTTCAGTTGGGGACGGAGATGCACTTAGAGTGTGTATCGATAGAAACGCTATCGAACTAACGCTTAGGCGTACGCGAAAGATTGTTTTGGAATTTCGAGTAATAGTGCGAATGACTTAGCACGTCGAGGCGACATGAGTGATTACGCTAGGGATTCGTCGAACGAATCCGAAGGATGTCTTAGCGAATGACGCGAACGTGATTGAGGATTAGACCATATGGCTCGAATCCGAGTGGTGTATGGATTTTCTTGGAAATCATTCGAGCGAAGATTGAGGATTAGAAATAATAACGAGTACGTCGGCGAGGCGATGCGATCGCGCAAAGCCTTAGAATGCGTCACGCTTAGTTGGTCGTGACTTCGAATGTCCCGAACGAGCATCTCGTTAGGACAACTTGTGAACGGACAATGCGTGTTAGAAGTGATTCGAAACGATGAATGAAAGTGAATGGTCTTGATCGAGGAAACTTAGAGGATCGTGCGTACGATATCGGATTGATGCAAATGAAATGTGACTTGAGTTTTGGACAACGATCTTGAAACGAACTTGAGGAATAGCGATCAAACTTGATCTTGAATATCAAAGAGACTATGGAATATCCAGTTCGGAGAATAGCATCAGTTGTATGACTCGAAATTGGTTACAAAAAGGAAGATCGTCAGGTTACGCATATCGTCAATGGTATTGAGGCGTATCAAAGATCGATATGCGATAACTCGGGGGTACTCTGACTCGGCGAATGACGATCGTGCAAATGTTATTGCTCCGACAGATGCTATACTCGGGATATCGAAACGTGTCGAAGAAAGGATAAAACTTGGCTCGAGGATTTTCTGGTTGAATGAATGACGGTCGGACTATCAAATTGAAATCTTGGCTTGGATGAAAATGAAACGTTTGGATTTACTTCGTCGATAACCACAACTTCGACATTCTTGTCTTATGCGAGCGCAACTCCAGCCTCGCACATGCGTCGCGCCGATTTGAGACGATCACTCCTCGTGAGTGCTGGTATGGTGATTCATACGGCGGGAGTGATTGAACTTGCGTGGCGTGGCAATTCGATTCTTCGACTTGTGGTTTGACGCAAAGATGACTCAAGAATGACCTAGCGTGCTTGACGATAGAATTTAAGGATTGTGTAGTTCCAATCTGTGTATCGAGAATGAACGAGTCTAGACTCAAACAAGAGTTACGCCCCGATGAGAATGATTATTCTGCGGGAGCGTTGTATGGTGATTCACGAACCACCGTAGATAATCGGACTCGCGTGAGATTGGGGCACAACGTATTGTCGAGCTAGACGATCTCGTGATCGAATACATGAATTGGTTAGTGTTGGTGATTTGAGTGGATTCGAATTTGCGCAACGAATGCATTGATGCGAATAGGTGATCATGCTCGATGTTTAGAAATCTGAGTGACGCGAGCTTGGGTAGAAATTCCTGTACTACCGACTTTGGTTTGACCCTAGGATTGGGGTCAGTGTTGGCATTATTGTTGGGGAACTATGATTCCAATCCTGACATTGACTTAGTCGCGAAACGATTGGCCTAGCGATTAGGCGAGATGCCCTATTTCATGAGTTGTAATCAAAAGATTGATCTTGAGGATTGGTTTGAATGGATAGCGTGAATCACGAATGTAGGAAACCCTGCTCACGAGACTCGGCTGGCATGTATATATTTCAGGGACGCCTGGGTATGTGCACGAGGCGACTCGAGTGAGAATGATAAATTCTCTATCATGCGGCTTGGCTGAATGTATGTATTTTGGGGACGCTTGGAATGCGTGCACGATCCAGCCAAGTGATACAATGAGTTCAAGCAAGACTTGAAAGATGGGAGTGTGTCGAGATCTTGAAATCATGTCAACGAAAAGAATGATAACAGTGCGAGCGTGGCTCGGACTCAAGGAAACGCGTAGGCGTCTCTCGCTCGACTGTTATAGTCCCGTATCTAGGCTCGATTAAGTCTTGGCCATAGAAATGGTAGGATGGCTTGCCTCCAGAAAAGTCTCGAGGACGAGACTTGTTCTGAGTGGTGTATGTTGTAGTGCCCCGTCCCGCAAAGTCAATCGGAGGAATCGAAATGCCGACGGTGTTCGGCCTTAGCCTTGCAACGGCTGCTCGAAGGCTCGCTCGGTCAAGACGACCGCTCGCTCAGGTGGGGTAGTTTTGGTGAACTTGCCTCATCTTTGCCTTCACATAACAAATCGTGTTTTCAACTTGCACAAGTAGGCTTAATAATAAAAGAGACGAATCCACATACCTAAGGGAATAATCCCGACGGGTCGAAATGAGTTAGAACATGGAAAACGTCCCACGGTCGGCTTAGAGTTGGTGCACGGCGTGCTTTGAAAATGATACTCGGTCCTTTGTCCCGTGGCTTGGGAGAAGGAAAGTTGGTCTTTGACACAAAACTATGAACTTGCCTAAGTCGTAGGCGTCGCCCGCATAAACGCTTGATAAAGCGCGCACGGTCCCACTACGCAAGGCTTGGCATAGCCTTTGCTCGTCCCTCGGGTTAAGTTGTAGGCTTGAGTAAGCTAGGCAAAGTTATGCCGGTCGACCTAAGTCATTCCAAGTGCTGTTCCACTCATTCTGCGGTTGTCAAGTTAAATAGTCCTACGATCCCAAGGCCCGTCATATGGAGTATGACTTGGGCGACAGCGTTGCGTAGAACACGAGTCAGTTTAGAGGCACGAGCCACGGTTGGTTCAGTGGAAAGTTAGCCACGGTCGGTCAAGACTTAAGGAAACACGTTATGTTCAAGTTAAGTTGGAAGGCTATGCAGTAGCCATTCCCTGAGATCAAAGAATGTTAAGTCTAAGCGATGGTTAGTCGCCGAGAGAAAATATGTCGGGACTGTGGTTCAGTCGCCGAGGCAACCCTGGTTTAGGCTCTGCAAAGGAAGTATGTAAAAGAGTATAAAGCAAAGGAACTAAGTGATGATGATGAGACCATGCATTACATTAAGTCTAGAAGTTAGCGTAGGCACGTGGTCATGGACAACTTGTCGACAAGGTCGATGGTTCTTCGAGCGGCAGCCCTGGGCCACGGGCACCGACTCGGCCTAGGAAGAACAGATTATAGCCGAGCTGGGTAATAGGCAATTGGTAGTACGGGGACTTGCATCGGAGATCGCTACTTGTGGTGCAAGGATCCCATTTGCCAGGCTATGTCCACGATGTCTATTAGCCAGTGACCCTTCATATAGATGTGTCGGCACGGGCGGCAATCCGCGTGTGTGCCTTTGGATTGAGTTGAGTTGGATATGTATGAAGTTAGAGAACACAAGGTCTGGGCCTAAGATTTGGCTATAACGAAGACGGCGTGCTTCGACACGAGATGTGGCGTCGAATGTTAAGTTGTTGGCATAGAGTTGCATGAGTTAGGCTTGAGCTGTTGCGAGTTAAGTCAAAAAGGGCCGTAGGGCAAGTTGTGTGAAGTTACGTTGAGTTGCTAGGCACGACCTCGAAATATGAAGAACGGCCGCATTGTCACAACACAAGTGTAGGCGAGACTAAGCAAGGAGGCGCTGCCTCAGAGATATTTGAAGCACGAATCGAGTTATGGTACGACAGAGTCGTTACGTCCCAGAGTTGGTTACAAAAGACAAGTATAAGTCGGTGCGTCGACAATACAAGCACGAAAAAGGTCTAGAGGCAAGGAAATGGAGTCTTTCGTGTAGTTGCGTCTCTGATTATGGCCGTAAGGCAAACACGACTTGATAGGTTAACGTTCATCGGCACGAGAAGGGTCTAAGGCAAAGGTATGAGTTAAAGTCGTTGTGCAAGCACGGGATGGTCCTTAGACACAAGTATGCAAAGGCGTCGGTCCTAAAACTAATCCTAAGGCAAGAATAGAAAGACAATCGTAAAAGGGTTTATGTGGCACAAAGTAAATGAAACGTGTTGGTTTTGTATGGGTGGGCGAGGAGCTCACTCCACCAGTACAGTTGAGTACTGACACCCATACAGTGTTTCATATGCAGGCACAGGTAGAAGCTCGTGGCGTGGAGCTCGCTTGGATGCGTCGAGGCACGGAGTTCCTTGGCGATTCGAAGCGTGCGGCCGCGTGGACTGAAGACTTATACAGGACATAATGTATGGACATCGCCTTCCGAAGCTCCGCTGGCTCAAGCATTGTAATCGAGAGATGAGAGAGATCAGAGTGACTTGTAATCGAGAGAAAAGTGAGCTCGAAAGACTTGTAATTTGGCCTTGCGCCCACAGATGTAATCTTGTATTCAATATCAATAAAGAGCTTCTTTTGAATGACTTGTGTTCATGTGTACTTGTTCTTAAATTCCGCTGCACGTTTCAATATTTCTGCTTGGAACTTCTGTGCGACGACCCCGTCGCCGCCGATGAAATCGGCCGTTATGAAACTGCCTTGCACGAGCGCAATCTAGGCTCATGCGGCATCACGCCTTAGCGAGGACGATCGCTCCTACAGGAGCGGGGCGTGACAGGACCGCAGACATCTGAGTGAATCAACTCGAGCAACGCCGGCTTCCTTGAACTTGGGTGACTTTGGAAAGACACCATATTTTGCTTTCCAGCTAAGCAGTGCGTGCACTTCTCCAACTTTGTAGACTTGAGCCCTGGAATCACCTTCCTGTTCACCAAGTAGCTCATCCCCTTCTCGCTGATATGGCCGAGCCGCCTGTGCCACAACTCGGTAGACGCATCACTGACTGCGTTCACCTCCTGTGTCCCCTGTGCGCTCCCCTCCATATAGTAGAGACCGAACTTCTTGCTTCCTCTGGCAATCACCATCGAACCTTTGGAAAGCTTCCACTGGCCATTCCCGAAGAGACCGAAGAATCCTTCATCATCCAACCTTCCAACCGACACCAGGTTGAAACAGATATCAGGGACATGACGAACATCTTTGAGAACAAGAACTGCACCCGTCTTCGTCCTCAAATGCACATCTCCAATGACAACCGCCTTCGACACATCTCCATTGCCCATCTTCAACACTCCACAGCCGTCTGTCGTGTAAGTGGCAAATAGTGCCCTGTTGTGAGATACGTACACCGAATCCCCTGAGTCCACCGGCCAAGAATTGTCATCGCAGACGAGGTTTGTAATAACCTCAACACCTACGACGATCACATCGCCTCCATGTATCGAAGCCGCCGCTGTAGTGTTCTTATCTTGCTTCCCCTTGTCGCCCTTCTTCTCTCTTCCAAGCGAAACAGTTCCGCTTGATGTGGCCCTTCTAGCCACAGTGGTAACACTCCGAGTCCTCGTACCGACCCTTGGACTTCCCCCTGCTTATGTCTCTGCCACCACCTGGACCCATGCCTTTGCCCCTTCCGCGGCTGTCTGAAACTAGTACCTCTGAGTAGTGGGATGTGGATGAAGTGTCCTGAGAACGTCTCCGCATCTCTTCATTCAGCACCCCGCTCTTGGCAAACTCCAGACTGACCACGCCCTCTGGAGCAGAAGCGATCATAGATACTCGTACGGTCTCCCACGAGTCTGGCAATGTACACAGCAGCTATAGTCCTTGAACCTCGTCGTCGAACTTGACTCTCATCGAAGATAGCTGATCAACCACGCCCTAGAAATCACTCAAGTGATTTGTAATAGACGTCCCATCTTTGTACCGCAGACCCATCATCGTCCGGATCAGGAACAACTTGTTTATCCCGGTCTTCTTCGCGTACAAAGATTCCAGCTTATCCCATAACGTCTTCGCGTGCTCAATATTGGCAACGTGGTTGTACGCGTTCTCATCAACGAACTGCCTGATTTCGCACACCTGTATGTGCTCGAATTTCCAGTCCTCGAATTTATCAACTGGTCGCTCGAAAGCAAATACAGGCAGATGCAGCTTCTTGACAAACAGCAAATCTTTCATCTTGCTCCACCAATAATTATAGTTGGTACCGTTCAGGTTCATCATGCGCACCGGCTTCGCGTCCATCTCTCCTCTCTAATTTTTCTGTCAACTCCTGACACCCTTCTGAATTCCAGAACTGGCTCTGATACCACTTGTTGGGGAAAAAAATGTGGAAACCTTTTACCAAACTAGAAAGTACCTGCGAGAGAACCGAGCAATACAACGCACGAACCAAAAACACCAAAACAAACCACGCAGACACAGAAAATTTTTGACATGAAAAATCCTTGCGGAAAAAAACTACGAGACGATCGAAGTCCAACCCTGAGAAGTCTTCACTAATGAAATAAATGAGTACACCCTCTACAAACTTCTCCCGATCCAAATCGGATCCCCACAACACTTAGAAGCAAGAATAATGATTACAAGGCTACGAAGAACAAAGACGACGAGTAGATATTACCCGAACACGATCCTCCTTCGAAAACGACCTTCAATCCTCCTTCTCTTTCAAAGTTGCAATGGCACTCTTGCCTCTTTCCTCTCTCTTGTGTGTGTTGCGTATGAGATTATGATTAGGAAATACCATATGAAAACACCCTAATCCCGCAATAAAATCTGGACCGTAGGATACGATCTAACGGTGATCAATCACCCTGAAAATCACTTCAGCCCCGACGACACAGAGTTCGGCCAGAACTCTGTGTTTGGCAACCAGCACAGTTCTGGAACCAGGGGACAGAGTTCAGCCAAAACTCTGTCCTGGGGCAGAGTTCGGCCCGAACTCTGCTCCCCTCCTTCCAGCAGCTCCTCTGGTCAGCTCCCGAGTACTCCGTCACCTCCGACTGGCCTCGTCACCTCCCCGAGCTTCTCTGACACACAGACGGCGCTCGTCGCACTCCGGGGTCTTCTCCACATAGGTTGGGAACCCCACCCACTCCAACACATATAACAATTTTTGACTTGTCTAGAGTATTTTGCTGTGTGTCATAGCCGATCTGACGCGGAAAATAAGAAGATATGACACCAAATTTGGAGTGTCTATCTAAGATTCCTAGAGTGAAACCTTGATTAGAAAAACTTTATGAAGATGCTAAAAGTATAGTTCTTGTAGTGTTTTTTTTTCTTCTTCTTTGTTATCTTATTTTCCAACCATATTTTCTTTGTTTCTGCCTATAGACTATTACCACTAAAAACCATCTAACTGCCTCTTTTCAATGTGTCAACTTAATGCCAATCTGCCTCTCACCCATTGCCAACCAATGCCAGATTTTTGAATAAATCTTAACACCTTTCAAGATGTAAGGACACACCCTTTAGTTTTCTTCCAGCCTATTCTTTCAAATCCTAATCCAAGACCATATATATATCTTTGCTTAAAATAAATTCTTTGCTGGTCTAGCAACCATATACTACATAAAATTTGTATCTAAGCCCAATTTTTGCTGGTTCTTTCCTATTTCACATCAAGTCTTTCAACCTATGTTGCATGAATACTCTTTGGAGGACTCTGTCCATATCCCCACATGGATTATACTCGATACTTCCTCGAGACCTTTGTCAAATATGACTTGCTAGTGTCTAGTCTCCAAAAATGACCAAAACATAGTTGAAAGTGATTTGGCATGGTTGTGATTGTGGCAAACATAACTGAAAATGAGAAACTAACATATCTTTGCAGTAAATCATTTCTATGACTTTTTGGAACCTAGTTACTATACGAAGTACACTTAAATGCATATCTTATTATTTATTTATTTTGAAACAGTAAGTCTACATCTATTGTCCAACTTAAACTTGGATCTTTTGTTACATATGTCACTTCGGACTCTCCAATTCTAGCTCTTACATGTTCATTCTCCATCCGTTCTCGATTTTGTGTCCAATGCAACTCCTCGATATATATTTTCGAGGGGCTAACCACCCCTCTTATAGGGGTCCTTCATAATATAGAATTTGATGTAACTACTATGGCACCCTAAATGGGTGGAAGACTATTGATGACTATAAGATTGTATGAGTTGATTTTGGAACAAAATTTAACCTTTTTCCAATATATATATATATATATATATATATATATATATATATATATTATATATATATATATATATATATATATATATATATATATATATATATATATATATATATATATCCCAAGTGGTAGGAGTGGGAGGCATCCCCCAAAAGGTCTTGGGTTCAAGCCATGGGGGAAGCATTTAATTTTCCATGTGGTGTTGGAAATTAAATGGCTCAAACATGGAGCGGGCTCAGTGTGGGCCAAGCTGGCTGGAGTGGGCCAGGTGGGCCGGGTTGTGGACCATTAGGTGGCAAAAAATATTGTAATAAAATTACCATTTCAATATATATATATATATATATATATATATATATATATATATATAAAAGGCATAATGGCGGCTGCAGGAGACAACGGAAACCCTAGCTCTGCTAGGGCATCGCCAAATCGCGGAGTGGAGGCGGCCAACCGCCCCCCGGACTGGGGGAAAGGCAAGGGGGTGGCGGTGGCGGCCGGTGGCGACCGGCGGGAGGTGGACGGAGGCGGCCGGCCGCCGGAATCGGGCGCTGCGGCTGCTGCTCGTCCGCGCGCAGGTGCGGGTGGCCAGAGGGCCGACCGGGGAGATCCGGCAACCCTCCCTAGGCGGGGGCAGGCGGCTGCCGGCGACCCTCCCCAGGCGGGGGGGGGGGGGTGGCCGGGGAGGGCTGCGGACGACGGCTCCTCGTCCGGGCACGGGTTCGGTTGGGTGTTCGACGGCGGTGGCCCCCGGGGGTTCCTCGATGGTGTTCACCGCCCAAAGGACATCGTCTGGATTGGAGGATGAGGAGGGGGCTTGGACTACGGTCCAGAATCGGAGGGTAAGGCGAGGAGGAGGGCAACGATCGCAGATCCCTGAGACTAGGAGAGGCTCAACTTATACGCAGGGATCGGACAGGAGGGCGGGGATAGCCAGGAGGACGGGTCCAATGGCGGGTCAGGCTCACTCGGGGGAACGGGAGGGACAAGCCAGGATTGCGTGGCGGCCTCGTGCGAAGGGGTCAGCGGGGACGGCTGTCCCAGCTATCGGGGGGAGAGGGACTGCTGCCAACATGAGTGCCCGGCCGGCCCCGACGATTCCACCTAGGAGTTCGGGCGCGCGGCCTGTATCCTGGGCAGATGCGTGCAAGGTGGGGGTCGCTAAGACTCCGGCATCGATGGAGTATGTTGCACCTATGGCGATTGGGGGCGAGCTCTGTGCCGACTTTCCGGCCGACGAAGTGGCGAAGGTGACGGCATTCTGAAAGAATACTTTAGTGCTATATGTGTTGGGGAGCAAGCCCTTCTACGGGCAGATCCGAGGATATGCGGATAGAGTCTGGCGGCCGAAGGGTAGCATGGAGTTCTTCTCCAAGGAAAACGGCTTCTACTTCGTTAAATTTGGGTTGGAAGAAGATGTGACTCGGATACTCCAGGGAGGGCCATGGACGTTTGACGGTCGCCTCATTATTCTGAAGCAATGGACCCCCGACTTGAGATGCGAGAAGGAGGTGCTTAATGCGGTGCCTGTGTGGGTTCGGTTTCCTGTGTTCCCGGTACGCTTCTGGAGTGTCCCCCTTCTTATGAGACTTGCCAGCCTTATTGGCAAGCCGATTAAGGCGGATGATGCCACCGCCTTCAGATCCAGATTGATGTATGCTCGGGTATTTGTGGAGATTGATGCCAGGTTGGACCTGCCTGAGCAGTTGAAGTACAGGACCCCTACTGGCCAGTTCCTCATGCAGAAGGTGGAGTATGAGTGGGTGCCCCCCAGATGTCCGGCGTGTGCTTGCTTTGGTCATCTCCCGAGTGCTTGTAGGCGTGGAGGAGCTTCTGGGGTGGCGACGGAGGAGGTAGTGCAGGAGACAGGTGGTGCAGTTGACTCCCCTGTAGTTGACCAGGTGGGCTTGATGGAGGAAGAGATGGAGGCAGACCCTTCCCCCAACTCTGGGGAATACGTGGGGTCTCCGACGGAGGTTCTTGCTGGAGCGATGGAAGAGTATATGGGGACGAGGACCATGACCACCAGGAGTATGGGACAGGAGGACAGGCGAAATGGAGATAACAACACTCTAGCTCTTCAGGTTTATAGTCGAAAGCGCCAGGCTACGGAGTCGCATAGTGAGGACAGCGGACAGGGTGGGACGGTGAGAGTGTGGAAGGTTAACCCTAAATGGGTTGCGGACCTAGCTCAGCCTCCCCCACAGGGGGACCCACAAGGGGCTGTGGCCCCTGCTCTGCCCTTTCTTCTTCAGGGGGATAGAGATGAGGATACCAGAGATATGGAGGTTGCACTCTCCCCGGGTGCCCCTTCAGAGGATGTTCAGGGGACCCCACCTGCGGTTTAGATGTCGGCCCTTGCCTGGAATGTCCGGGGGGGTATTCTCTGGGGAGATGGAGGGAGATTAGTGAGGTGCTGACGAAGGAGAAGTGTGAAATCTTGATCTTACTAGAGACTAAGATTAGGGGGGCGAAAACTCTGTCTCGTAGAACTCCTACGGACTGGGTCCAGCTCCACAACCTTGGTCTCTGTGATATGGCGAGGATCTGGGTTAGATGGAATGGAGCTAGTTGGGAGGGAGAGGAGGTTTTCATGTCTGACCAGCTGGTGGCTATCTCCTTCACCAACAAGGGTGGGTTCCGATTCTTACTTGGTGCAGTCTACGGGCACAATGACAGGAGGCGTCGGGAGACCTTGTGGCAGGACATCATCAGGCTGAGTTCATTAGCGATGCATCGTCATCTCCCCCTGCTTATTATGGGAGACTTCAATGCTACGCTATACAGGGGGGAGAAGCTGGGGGGGCGGCCGGTCCCGGACCAGATCCTTTCAGATTTTTAGTCCTGTCTGCTCCAGTCCGGGCTCAGGGATCTGGAGAGGGTCGGGCACATATGGATATGGCACAACAAGGCGGTGGTGAGCAGGGTGGCATGCCAGCTTGATCGTGCTTTGGGGAACAGTGTTTGGTTCCGCCTTTTCCCCTCTTCTGTGGCTGAGGGGCTCCCTGCGGGGACCAGTGACCACTCGCCGATCCTGGTGCGCTTCGTGGAGAGTCCCGGATGGAGAGCCCGTCCGTTCCGTTATGACAACAGTTGGTTCCTATCGGCTGGATATGAGGAGACTGTGGCGGGAGGTCTTTGCCAGGAGGTGGTCGGCACTGCCCAGTTTTGTATGGTTCACAGGCTGAAGAAGACCAAACGTGCCATCAGAGACTGGGTGAGGGCTCTTCCCCGGACTTCCTTATAGGAGAAGGAGGCGGAGTTGAGAGACCTGCAGTCAGATCTTCAGGAAGACATGATGAGTGGGGAGATGGCAGCTAAAGAGAAGAAGTTGGCTGCAGAGGTCAATACCTTGCGACTTCAGCAGGAGATTAGTGCGGCCCAACGGGCCAAATGCTCCTGGCTCAAGGATGGGGATCGCTGCACCAAATTCTTCAATTATGTCATTCGGGCTCGCCAGCACCGGAACTGTATTCAGAGACTGATTGGCAGGGACGGGCGTCTTGTGACCGACCAGGTTGCTATCCAGGAGGAGGCTGTCTAGTTCTACTCTGAGCTCTATCATCAGTCGGACTATCCTACGGTATTCCCGCAGCTGACTACGAAGACGCTGATCACGGAGTATGGCAATAGTCTTCTTATGGCTCCTATCCGGATGGCGGAGGTGGAGGCGATTGTGATGCAGGCTGATGCTTCCAAGTCTCCTGGGCCGGATGGTTTCTCCAGTGGCTTCTACAAGCGTCATTGGGGTACCCTCAAGGTCCAGGTCCTTGAGGCTGTTCAGGAGTTTTTTGATACGGGCAAGCTCCTGAAGGAGCTGAACCACACCTTCCTGACGCTAGTGCCCAAGAAGGAGGGGGCGACTTCTCTTGCTGACTTTCGACCGATTGCTTGCTGTAATTATTTGTATAAAATAATTACTCATCTTATGTGCAGGAGGATGGAGGATGCTATGCAGGACCTGGTTTCTTGGAATCAGGCGGCATTCATCAAGGGGCAGTCTATTGCGGAGCATAGCCTGCTGGCTCATGAGATGATTCGGGAGTTCCACAAGCCTGGAGGGATGAAGGCATGTGTGAAGCTCGACCTGAGGAAAGCCTACGACACCGTCAACAGGGACTTCTTCTGTCATTTGATGGGTGCGATAGGATTCTCCGAGACATGGGTGGACAGAGTCAGAGAGTGCATCACCTCCCCTACTTTCTCGGTCCTCATTCAGGGTATTCCATATGGGTTCTTCGGCAGCAACAGGGGGCTTCGGCAGGGGGACCCGCTGGCCCCTACCTATTCACCCTCGTGATGGAGTATTTTACCTGTTTGATGGACATCGCGGTGCATCGGGAGAGGATTGTACCGATATACAGCAGGGTCTCTCCGGTGGTCTCACATCTCATATATGCGGATAACCTATTGGTTTTGATGAGGCCTTCCATGCGAGGGATGAGGGAGCTTGCGGCAGTGATGGAAGAGTTCGGACAGCTATCGGGTCTTCGGTTGAATAGGGACAAGAGTAAAGTTTACTTCAACAACTCTTGCACTTTGAAGGAGGAGCGGGCCCTGGAGCTTGGGATGGAAAAAGGGGACCTCCCGGTGAAATATCTGGGGGTGCCCCTTTCCGTCAACTACGCGAAGGACCGAGAATGTCAGAGTCTGGTGGACTTTGCACAGAGGAGGGTAGAGGGCTGGCAGGCGGCTGGCCTATCTTTTGGAGGGCGTATTGAGCTGGTTCGATCGATTATATCTGTTATTGCTCTGTTCTGGCTCTAATCTATTATGGTTCCTTTGGCTACTATCAGAAAGATTGAGGACATATGTGCCAAGTTCATTTGGCATGGAGGGATTCATGCCATCTCTTGGGAGCAGCTCTGTCGTCCCAGGAAGGAGGGAGGTGTGGGTCTGCGATCCCTAGTATCGGTCAGGGAGGCGGCGGGGATCAAGCTGGCATGGAGGTTCCTTCAGGGCGATTCTCTCTGGTCGGCCTGGATGACTAGTCGGTATCTCCGGGGCAGGAACTTCTGGGTATGTGAGATTGACAACAACTTCTCTGTGTCTTTCAAGCATATCCTGAGGAACCGTACTGTACTTCGGACGGCTATTCGGAGGAAGATGAGGGAGGGAGGGGAGACGGACCTTTGGCTCGATCCGTGGATTTCTGGTCAGACTCTTCTGGAGATTCTGGGCCCCCAGAGGGACGGTGTGGCGTACAGAGGCCTGACTTGTAGGCACATCATCAGTGGTGGGGTCTGGAGGCCAGAGGAGTATCGTTTTACTGCTCAGTTAGGTGAGGAGATCAGACAGGTGCAGATCACTCCTACGGCACTGTCTGATGTCTGGGTTTGGGCCCCTTCCGGCCGCTCGGAGGGTACGAGGGAGTTCAGATTTAGCAGCTGCTACGACCTTGTTCGCCCCCACTTCGATGATATTGAGGAGTACGACTTTGTCTGGGGGAAGGGGCTTGCCAGGAAGATGCAACTGTCTGCTTATAAACTGGTGCTGGGCCGGTTACTCACTAGGGACCAACTTCTTCGGTTCGGGGTCCCTGTCCCTGACCCTAAGTGTGTTTTGTGCGAGATAGAGAATGAATCCATTGGGCATCTGTTCTTTCAGTGCCATGTGACATGGAGCATCTGGGCAGAGCAGAGCCGGAGACACTTGGGAGGGGTTGGAAGGGAGCGGGACTTCAGAGAAATCCTTAAGTGGATTGGTGATTGCAGGGGCCGGGAGCAGAGCTGGGCCAGATGTGCTAGATTGAGACTTGCTGCATCTGTTTGGCATATCTGGAAGGAGAGAAACCGGCGCATTTATGAGGGGCTGTCCACTACACCAGTGGGCATCCTTCAAAACATTGAGTCGGATGTACTTGTAATGTCCCCCTGAGTTGGGACTGTATCTTTATGTTGTAACCTTATTGCGATGATAGTGGAATAAAATTTACCCTTTTTCCAACAAAAAAAAAAAAAAAAAAAAAATATATATATATATATATATATATATATATATATATATATATATATATATATATATATATATATACTCCCACCATTTACTAATGGAAGGAATAATAATTCATGATAGTTTTGCTTGATATATAATTGTTACACAACAACATACCAGCTCGTGTTCTGCTTTTAGGTATAAACTAGTTAATTAGAAGCAATTCCGTCATTCAAGAATAACGAACATCAAATCAAAATAGAACTAAATAAGTTATTTAAAGAGATACAACAGTAAATAAGTATATAAAGTGTTAATCGAAAATAGTAGTCGAGGTCTTCGAGGCATTTTGATTATTCAAGTAATTTTGTTTTAGTTATAATAGTTTATGCTCAGTCGAGAGCCAACCAGCATTCCCAGCCTCAATCCCAGTTGGACGAGTCGGCCTTCACGACACGAGTAGTTTGACAGAGACGACTACCAGGATTGCCACTGGCATCAATGTCGACATCCATGCAAGAATAGTGCAAATCGAACGGTATCACCCTCCAGCATCGACACCACCTCTATACATTGCACAGATCATCGCTGAGATTCACAGGAGTACTCGTGATCCTCCTCCCCACCAGCAGCCCTAGTTTAGGTTTGTATCAGCCCTAGTTGCACATTTGATTCAATGTATCTCTTTCTTTGTATCAGAGAATATCAAAGCTTATTGTGGAAAGACTAATCAATACAAGCATTATAGACATTACTTTATTGTATGCAAAGGAATTGTTTCACATGCAGTCTGTGTTGTTATCAAGTATATGACATATGCAGGAAAGGAGCAGTGACGGACAATAATGAGAATTTTAGATACTTGAAGGCCAATTCAGGCCTTGGTTTGGTATTAGGAGGTAGTGGCTAGTTTGGTATTAGGAGGCAGTCGCACAAAGTGTGATGTGGCAGATTTATTTCGATTCTGATTTTATTGCACATTTGGACAAGCGAAGATCGACCACATGTTATGTGTTTAATTAGTTAGAGATTCTATTCATTGGGGTCACCACTATAGTCTACTATTGCATTGTCTACAACTGAGGCACCAAAGCTATTGTTGGAGAATCCTTTGATTCTCTCTCCTCTTGTTATTAGTTATTATTAGAGAAGATCTTGTTATTATTAGAGAAGATTTTCTGTTAGTTTTTCTTTCCACAAAGTTCTCATTGATTCAAGGATGGACATTAATTGTAATAAAATTCCTCTTGATTCAAGGAAGGAGATTGATTGTATTTCCTCTATTTAAACTAGCCTTGGGGCTGAAGAATAAACAAGAAAGCATTCACCACTTGTTTTCTAATATGGTATCAGAGCCAGGTTCTCTAACCTAGAGTTTGTAAAGTTTTTCCCTAGGTTAGGCGCTCAATGGCCAATTCCAATAGATGGCAGCAAGCCCTCACCGGCTCAATAAACAATAACGACTCTTCTACAACAGAAGGCAGATCAGGCCATGGCGATGGTGGTGGTGCTGGTCGCGGCGCTGGCACTGGAGAAGGCGCTGGTCGCGGTGCTGGCGACAGTACTGGCCGTGGCGATGGCGGCGGCAATGGAAACGGAAGTTCTTTCGGAGACAGCGATTTCAACGAAAGTAAGAAGTCGGACAAACCTTGGTGTGATCACTGCAAACGCGCATGGCATACGCGTGAAACATATTGGGAGTTCCATGGCAAGTCTCCGAACTGGAAAAAGAAAGGTGGTAATGAGAGTCGTACATTTCAGACTAGTAATTCAAATCAAGGGCAGCAATCTTCTTCAACTCAGCTTTCACTCACAACGGAACAACTAGACAAACTGTTCAAACTTTTCGAATCTCAAACTCCTTGCTCTGTAGCACAGAAAGGTAATTCTTCTCTTCTTAGTGTCAGTCCCAACCACATTTGGATAGTAGATTCAGGTGCAACCGATCACATGACAAGTAAATCTATACTATTTTTTTCATATAGTCTCTGTACAAGGAATCAAAAAATAAAAGTCGCATATGGCTCTTTTCAGCCATTGCTGGTAAAGGTTCATTTGTGTTGTCTCCGATGTTGACTCTTAAAGATGTCCTTCATGTTCCAAATCTATCTTGTAGCCTAATGTCTGTCAGTAAATTAGCCCAAGAAAAAAATTATCAAACTACATTTTTTCGTTCTCACTATGTCTTTCAGGATTTGAATTCGGAAAAGATGATTGGCAGTGCTAAGGAGAATAGAGGACTCTACTACTTCGATATTGGACCTAAATCACAACTACCTTCCAAACTGATAAGTTCCTTCTTTGAGTCTTTTTTTGTTTCGAATAATGATGACAACATTATATTATGGCATTTACGATTAGGTCATCCTAGTTTTCGTTATTTAAAACACTTGTTTCCTAAGTTATTTCGAAACAAAAATTTGTCTTTGTTTAAATGTGAGGCATGTAAATTGCAAAACATCATCGTTCCCATTTTCCAATACAGCCTTATAAACCATCAAAACCTTTTTCTATTATTCACAGTGATGTTTGGGGCCCTAACCGTACAAGTTCACTTTCTCACAAAAAATGGTTTATCACATTTATAGATGACCATTCAAGAGTATGTTGGGTGTACTTGTTAAAGGGAAAATCCGATGTTTGTCAGGTTGTAAAGGACTTTTTTAAAATGGTGCAAAATCAATTTCAAAAACTATTCAAGTCTTTAGAAGTGACAATGGCAGGGAATATCTTTAACACAATTTTGGGTAATTTTTTTCTTAAAAATGGAATTGTGCATCAAAGTTGTCCTAATACACCCCAACAAAATGGAGTTGCAGAAAAAAAAAGACACTTATTGGAGGTGTCTAGAGTTTTACTCTTCTCAAGTAAAGTACCAAATTATTTGTGGGGTGAAGCAATTTTAACTGCTACATATTTAATTAACAGAATGCCCTCCAAAGTTCTCAATTTTCAAACTCCAATTCATATTTTCAAAGAATATTTTCCTGTTACTCGTGTTTCAAATGATTTGACATTAAAAAAATTTGGTTGCACAGCATTTGTTCATGAACATAAGAATATTGTCAAACTCGAACCACGTGCTATAAAATGTGTTTTTGTAGGGTACTCTCTAACCCAGAAGGGATATAAATATTTTGATCCAAAAAACAAGAAAATGTTTGTCACTATGGATGTCACATTTTTTGAAAACAAACTTTTTTTTGATGATACTCATCTTCAGGGGGGGACTTAAAGGAAGACTCATTTCAAACTGAGAACATAAATTTTTTAAATAACTTGCCCTTGCCTATATTACAAAATTCTAAGACTTGTACTTCTGCACCAACAGAAAACGACAATGATTCATTATCTGAACCTACTCCTACTATGAGTAAGTGTAGAGAATAATTGTTTTGTGTGTATTTTATTGATGGGCTACTCAACTACTTATAGGGAGTCTAGCTCCTCTACATATTACATTTTCCAATGTGGGACTAAATCCCTTATTAGTTCTCAACACTCCCCCTCAAGATGGGCAATAGATATTAATCATTCCCATCTTGTTACATATCTTCGACAGACTTACTGAACTAAGACCCTTAGTCAGACAGTCTGCCACTTGTTCTTCTGAGCGAACATGATCAATCTTCAGTATCCCTTGTTCCAGCTTTTCTTTGATGAAGAATCGATCGATCTCGATGTGCTTCGTTCTGTCGTGCTGAACTGGATTGTTAGCTATACTTATTGCAGCTTGACTATCGCTCAGAAGACGTAACGCTGCTCCCTTGTCCAGCTTCAACTCTTTCAGCAACGCTTTCACCCACAGCAACTCCGATACTCCTAAAGCCATTGCTCTGTATTCTGTTTCAGCTGTAGACCGTGCTACCACAGACTGTTTCTTGCTTCTCCATGAGACCAAGTTTCCTCCTACAAAGACACAATATCCCGTGGTAGACCTTCTATCGTCTATGAAGCTTGCCCAGTCTGTATCGCAGTATCCCTCGACTTCTATACATCCATTCTTCTTGAACCATAGCCCTTTTTCCCGACGTCCCTTTCAGATATCTCAAGATCTGAAACACTGCATCCATATGACCCGTTCTTGGATCATGCATGTAGCGACTTACTACACTTACCGCAAATGAGATATCAGGGCGAGTGTGCCCCAGATAAATCAATCTTCCTACAAGACGTTGATATCTTTCACGATCAACTGACTCTCCTGCTTCTACTCCCAACTTGCACTTCTGGTCAATTGGAGTGACTGCTGCTTTGCATCCCAGCATCCCTATCTCCTTCAGCAGATCAAGTGTGTATTTTCTCTGTGAGAGAACAATTCCTTGTTCGCTTTCACACACCTCGATACCTAGAAAGTACCTCATCGCTCCTAAATCCTTCACTTCAAACTCATTCGCGAGTTTTGACTTCAGTTTAGCGATCTCGGCTTCATCATTACCTGTGATTATTATATCATCCACGTATACAGCAAGTATAGTGGTGTGGCCTCTTGCATGCTGAAGAAAGGCCGTATGATCTGCATTTGCTTGATGGTATCCCATGCTTGTAACAGCCTTTCTGAATCTGTCAAACCAGGCTCGAGGAGATTGCTTGAGCCCATATAGCGACTTCTTTAGTTTGTACACTTTTCCATGCGACGTTCCTCCGTCTGATTCTGTAGCGTAGCACCCTGGTGGGAGTTCCATGTACACTTCTTCTTGTAGATCCCCATGGAGAAAGGCATTCTTCACATCTAACTGGTATAGCTTCCACCCACAGTTTGCTGCAATGGAGACCAGGGTTCTTACGGTGCTCATTTTCGCTACTGGAGCAAACGTCTCATCATAGTCGATGCCATATGATTGTGTGTATCCCTTTGCCACCAACCTCGCCTTGTATCGTTCCACCTTTCCTTCTGACGTCTCCTTTACTGTGTACACCCATTTGCATTCCACAGTTTTTTTCCCTTTGGGTAATGGAACCAGCTCCCACGTCTTATTTTTCTCCAGTGCCCCAAATTCTTCCATCATTGCAACTTTCTACCTTGGATCTTTCTTTTCTTCCTGCCAACTTTTGGGCAATGAAGTAGAGTCTAATGATACAATGAAGGCTCGATAATTCGAAGAAATGTTAGAATAAGACAGGTAGTTGGCAATATCATGTTCATAATCATCAAAATGACTAGGAGCCTTACCCGCATTGATGCGAGAAGATCTCCTTAAGGGAGCAATAGGTGGTGGAGAGATCATACCATCAGAGTCAGAGAGATCCGCATCAGAATCAGATTGATTCTGTACGGGGGCAACATTTTCAAGAGTTGGAGCAGGAGTGGACGAGGGACTTGGTATAATAGGCACAGGGCACTGTACAGGCACAGTACTGGACTTCTGCTGTCTCCTTCTGTAGACTTGGAGCTCCTTTTCCATTGTCTGCTGCTCCCCCTGTTTAACATGTGTATCTTCTTCATCTTCTGTATCGGAGTCACTGCTACCTCCCCCTTTCGTCCAGTTTTCCATGACCGGGCATGGGACCGATCCGACCACCACAGATAGGCTTATTTTCTCTCCCTCACATCTAACACCCTCTGTGTTAGGTGTGTCACCAAATGCTGAACCGTCATCCGAACCATAATATGGTTCCAGTTCTCTGAATGTAACGTCCATGCTGACAAACATCTTCCGCTCAACTGGGCACCAACATGTGTATCCCTTCTGAGTTGCCGTGTAGCCGACAAAGACACATTTAACCGCTCTAGGATCCAGTTTGCCAACTCCTGGCCTATTATCTTGGACAAAACATACACACCCAAATACTTTCGGTGGAACAGTGTACGTGGTCGCACCAGTAAGCATCTCCAATGGTGTCTTCCAGTCCAATACCTGAGATGGCATTCTGTTGATGAGGTAAGAGGCTGTTAACACCGCCTGCCCCCATAAGTGTTTCGGGACATTCATAGCCAGCATCATCGTCCGTGCGACCTCCAACAGGTGTTTGTTCTTCCGTTCGGCCACACCATTTTGTGCCGGTGTATAGGCACATGAAGTTTGGTGTAGTATTCCATGAGCGGATAAGTACTCAGCAACCTTCTTATTTGTATACTCCGTCCCATTGTCAGACCATAAGCACTTAATTTTAGTGCCATATTGTGTTTCTATCCGACGATGAAAGTCTCGAAACGCCTCAAAGACGTCACTTTTATTCTTCATAAGGTAGACCCATGTTACGCGAGTATAACAATCAATAAAAGTGACGAACCATCGGAAACCGTTAATACCGGTTGTAGGACAGGGGCCCCATACGTCCGAATGTATTATATCAAATGCAGCTGAACTTCGACTTCCTGAACTCACATACGTGCTTCTGGTATGTTTACCCAACTCACATGCATTACAAAATAACTTCTCTTTATTTGCCCTTTGGTATAAGGACGGATATATTCGACTAATAATTTTAAAAGAAGAATGACCGACACGCTGGTGGTGGAGTAGCAATTCATCTTCTACACTGCGTCGTGAATCTTCTGGTGGTGTATCTGCTACCAAAGATGCCAATGCTTTGTCCAGTCCAGTCCTGTCCAAGTACCACAGCCCCTTATGCCATGTGCCAGTCCCTAGTCGTCGTCCTGTCCCCTTCTCCTGAAAAGTCACCGTAGGAATGTCAAAGAAAACAGTACAGTTCAGATCAAGAATAATGGCACTAATAGAAAGAAGATTGACAGGAAAAGACGGAGCATGTAAGACATTGGTGAGAGTGAGAGAATGGGTGCATGCGACAGTACCTTTACCCATGACAGAGCTGGAGTTACCATCAGCAGTCTGAATGCTCTCCGGCGTCGGTAGATGAGTATAGTCCTGGAACTCACCGCGGGACCCCGTAACATGGCGAGATGCCCCAGAGTCCATAATCTAACCTGGTTGGTGGACAGCTGCTGCAAGAGCACGCGCAGGAATACCTGTGCTGGTTTGGGCAAAGCAAGTGATGTAATCTCCCGAGGTAGATGACGCCCCATGACTGCCATCCGAACCCAGCTTCGTGCTGCGCAACCTCTCGAGGAACTCTTTCTCAAGAGGGGTTAACTCAGCCAGGTGATGTTCGTCTCCTTCCGCCAGATTTGCTTTGTGGCCGCCAGAATAATTTTCCCGTCTTCCACCATAACCGCCTCTACCACCTCGACATCCTCCGCGGCCCCGTCCACGATCACTCGACAGGGGTTTTGGACAAAATCTGATGTAATGCCCTGAGTCACCACAGTTGTGGCAAACACCGACCACAGAGGGAGGCTGATTGAAGGCAGCAAGGCAGACTTGTCAACAGCGGCTTGCTCCCCCTGGAAAGAGCCCTTGTTGGGCATCAATTTCAATCGAGCCTCTTCTTATGCCATGGCAGCAATGGCCTCTTCCAAGGTTGGGAGCATGGGCTGTGCTAGGAGCACATTTCTTCGATGCTCAAACGCAGGGTAAAGACCCTTCAAGAACTTCTTCATCCGTTGTCGCGAAAGATAATCCAAGAACTTTTGGAAATGTTTCGCAAATGCTGGTTCGACCTGTGCATCTTCCATCCCATGAGGATCATAGTGATCCAGATCAGACCAGTATTTCTTCAACAGTGCGGCGTACTCAGAGATGGTACGGTCATCCTGGGCCACCCTATCAAGTTCATTCTGCAGTTGGAAGACCCGCATAGGATTGTCAGAGCCTGAGTACATATCCTTCAAAGTCTGCCATATATCAGCAGCAGCCTCCATTGCCTCTACATTGCCCGACACCTGGTCGATCAAGGAGGCTGTCAACCATCCAGCCACAACATTGTTTACAATTTCCCAAATAGCAAACTCCTTTGAGGAGGGATCATCGGGCGCCTTGGTTTGGCCATTGACGTAGCCAACCAAGCCTCGTCCCTTGAGCGTCCGCAGTGCCTGCCGTGACCATTTCAAGTAGTTGGACGTGCCTTCCAACTTCGTCTCCAGCTTGTCCAGCTTCCCCATTTTGTAGGGTGACGGATCCACATCAGTATGGATCACACGTGGGGTTGCCTCGGTTAATTTTTTTGATAAAATATCATCAACCAAGGCCTTCATCTCTTCTGCTGTCAGTTTACCACGGATCGAATCCATGGCGACTTCAACTTTGATTCGTCGTCGTCGTCGGCCTCATCGGCTTCGTCGTCTTTGTCGGCTTCGTCGTCGGCGGTGGCTTCGTCGTCGTCGTCGTCTTCGTCGGCTTCGTCGGCTTCGTCGTCGTCGTCGTCTTCGTCGGCTTCGTCGTCTTCGTCTTTATGTAAAGTCTCTAACAGAGACCTTACGAAAGCGCTGCTAACGTGGCCAACACTGGCACACGCATGTAGATCTTAATTTGCAGAACGAGAACGGAAAACAAATAAAGTATTTGTTATTCCGGAGGACTAATCTAGGAACAGAAGGTGCAAATAAAGTATTTGACAGCCATCCGTCTTCGAATAATTGTCCACATAATCGTGCTTGCAAATTAGGGTTTGTGGGGGGGCGTCGGGTTCAGCAAAGAGGGGGGGCGTGGACAGCAGGGGGGACGGCGGCGGTGGGCAGGGGGGTGGACGTCGGGGCAGGGGTGGCGCGGTGGGGGGGGCAGGGGCGGGGGCGTCGGCCTGGGGGGGGCAGGGGGGGCGTCGGCTTGGGGGGGGCAAGGGGGGGCGTCGGCTTGGGGGGGTTGGCTTTGGACGGGTTGGAAAAAAAAAATTTGTGTTATGGCTCTGATACCATGTAGAGAATAATTGTTTTGTTTGTATTTTATTGATGGGCTACTCAACTACTTATAGGGGCGGGGGCGTCGGGTTCAGCAAAGAGGGGGGGCGTGGACAGCAGGAGGGGCGGCGGCGGTAGGCAGGGGGGTGGACGTCGGGACAGGGGTGGCGCGGTGGGGGGGGGGCAGGGGCGGGGGCGTCGGCCTGGGGGGGCGGGGCAGGGGGGCGTCGGCTTGGGGGGGCATGGGGGGCGTCGGCTTGGAGGGGGGCGTCGGCTTTGGGGGGGGTTGGCTTTGGACGGGTTGGAAAAAAAAAATTTGGGTTATGGCTCTGATACCATGTAGAGAATAATTGTTTTGTGTGTATTTTATTGATGGGCTACTCAACTACTTTTGTGTGTATGGAGGTTTCTCGGTCGAAAAAAGGAATTGTGGTTTCTCTCGATCTATTGCGAGAAACAGGAATGAGTAATTGTCGACCAGCCGACACTCCCATGGATTCTAATGTAAAACTTTGAAGAGAAGGAAATGTTCCTGTTGACACCGAAAGATACCAGAGATTGGTGGGTAAGCTAAGTTACTTGTCTCACACTAGACCTGACATCGCTCTCTCAGTTAGTATAGTGAGTCAGTTTATGCATTCTCCTTATGAGGAACATCTTGAGGCAGTATATAGAATACTGAGATACTGAAGGCCAATCCTGGAAAGGATTTATTTTTTAAGAAGATTAGTGAAAGAAATGTATCTATCTTCACTGATGCAGATTGGACAGGTTCAGTCACAGACAGAAGATCAACCTCTGGATATTGTACCTATGTATGGGGTAATCTTGTGACATAGAGAAGCAAAAAACAAGGAGGTGTAGCAAGAAGCAGTGCAGAAGCCGAGTTTAGAGCTATGGCTCAGGGTATTTGTGAAGGACTATGGATTCAAAGAGTCCTGAAGAAACTTAAGATGAAAATTGAGCTTCCATTGAAGTTATATTCTGACAGTAAAGCTGCCATAAGCATAGCCCACAACCCAGTTCAGCATGATAGAACCAAACATATTGAGATTGACCGTCACTTCATAAAAGAGAAATTAGAAGCTTGAATCATGTTTACCATTTGTGCCCTCTAGTCAGCAAACTACGGACATCTTAACCAAAAGCTTGGCAAGACCCGTCTTTGAGCATTTGATAAGCAAGTTGGGCATGATAGATATCTATGCACCAACTTGAGGGGGGTGTTGGAGAATCCCTTGATTCTCTCTTGTAGAAAATAATAGTTGTGTTAATTTTATTGATGGACTACTTCACTACTTATAGGGAGTCTAGCTCCTCTACATACTACATATTCCGATGTGGGACTAAAAGTCCCTTATTGACTCTCAACACTCCCCCTCAAGATGGGCGATAGATATTGATCATCCCCATCTTGTTACATAGCTTCGACAGACTTAATGAACTAAGACCCTTAGTCAGACAGTCTGCAACTTGTTCTTCTGAGCGGACATGGTCAATCTTCAGTATCCCTTGTTCCAGCTTCTCCTTGATGAAGAATCGATCAATCTCGATGTGCTTCGTTCTGTCGTGCTGAACGGGATTGTTAGCTATACTTATTGCAGCTTGACTATCGCTCAGAAGATGTAATGGTGCTCCCTTGTCTAGCTTTAACTCTGTCAGCAACGCTTTCACCCACAGCAATTCTGACACTCCCAGAGCCATTGCTCTGTATTCTGCTTCAGCTGTCGACCGTGCTACCACAGACTGTTTCTTGCTTCTCCATGAGACCAGATTTCCTCCTACAAAAACACAGTATCCCGTGGTAGACCTTCTGTCGTCTATGCAGCTCGCCCAGTCTGCATCACAGTATCCCTCAACGTCTATGCGTCCATTCTTCTTAAACCATAGACCATTTTCCGGCGTTCCTTTCAGATACCTCAAGATCTGGAATACTGCTTCCATATGACCCTTTCTTGGATCATGCATGTAGCGACTCACTACACTCACTGCGAATGAGATATCAGGACGAGTGTGTCCCAGATAAATCAATCTCCCTACAAGTCTTTGATATCTTTCACGATCAACAGGCTCTCCTGCTTCTGCTCCCAACTTGCACTTCTGGTCAATTGGAGTGACCGCTGCTTTGCATCCCAACATCCCTGTCTCCTTGAGCAGATCTAGTGTGTATTTTCTCTGTGAGAGAACAATTCCTTGTTCGCCTTCACACACCTCGATACCTAGAAAGTACCTCATCGCTCCTAAATCCTTCACTTCAAACTCCTTAGCGAGTTTTGACTTCAGCTTAGTGATCTCGACTTCATCATCACCTGTGATCACTATATCATCCACATATACAGCAAGTATAGTGATGTGGCCTCTTGCATGCTGAAGGAAGACCGTATGATCTGCATTTGTTTGACGGTATCCCATTCCTGTAACAGCATTTCTGAATCTGTCAAACCAGGCTCGAGGAGATTGCTTGAGCCCGTATAGTGACTTCTTCAGTTTACACACCTTTCCTTGCGACGTCCCTCCGTTTGATTCCGTCGCATAGCACCCAGGCGGGAGCTCCATGTATACTTCTTCTTGCAGGTCCCCATGAAGAAAGGCATTCTTCACATCCAACTGGTACAGCTTCCACCTATAGTTCGCTGCAATGGAGACCAGAGTTCTCACGGTGCTCATTTTTTCTACTGGGGCAAAAGTCTCATCATAGTCTATTCCATATGACTGTGTGAATCCTTTTGCAACCAACCTCGCCTTGTACCGCTCTACTTTTCCTTCTGGCGTCTCTTTCACTGTGTACACCCATTTGCATCCCACAGCTTTCTTCCCTTTGGGTAATGGAACCAGCTCTCATGTCTTATTTTTCTCCAGTGCTCCAAGTTCTTCCATCATTGCAGCTTTCCACCTTGGATCTTTCTTTGCTTCCTGCCAACACTTGGGCAACGAAGTAGAGTCTAACGATGCAACGAAGGCTCGATAATTCGAAAAAATGTTAGAATAAGACAAGAAGTTGGCAATGTCATGTTCGTAATCATCAAAACGAGCAGGAGCCTTACCCGCATTGATGCGAGAAGATCTCCTTAAGGGAGCAATAGGTGGTGGAGAGATCATACCGTCCGAGTCGGAGAGATCCGCATCTGAATCCGAGTGATTCAGTGCGGGGGCAACATCTTCAGGAGTTGGAGCAGGAGTAGACGAGGGACTTGGTATAGTAGGCACAGGGCACGGCATAGGCACAGTACTGGACTTCTGTTGTCTCCTTCTGTAGACTTGGAGCTCCTTTTTCCTTGTCTGCTGCTCCCCCTGCGTAACATATGGAACTTCTTCGTCTTCATTTTCTGTATCTGAGTCACTGTGCTCTTCCCCTTTCGTCCAGTTTTCTACAACCGGACACGGAACTGATCCGACGACCACATTTGGGCTTATTATCTCCCCCTCACATCGAACACCATCTGTGTTAGGTGTGTCACCAAATGCTGACCCGTCATCCGAACCATAGTATGGTTCGGATTCTCTGAAAGTAACGTCCATGGTTACAAACATCTTCCGCTCGATTGGACTCCAACAGGCATAACCCTTCTGAGTCGCCGTGTAACCGACGAAGACACATTTAACTGCCCTAGGATCCAATTTGCCAACGCCTGGCCTATTATCTTGGACAAAGCACACACATCCAAAGACTTTTGGTGGAACAGTGTATGTAGTTGCCCCAGTAAGCATTTCCAACGGTGTCTTCCAGTCCAATACTTGAGATGGCATTCTATTGATGAGATAAGAGGCCGTCAATATAGCCTGCCCCCACAAGTGTTTCGGGACATTCATAGCCAGCATCATCGTTCGTGCGACTTCCAGTAGGTGTCTGTTTTTTTCGTTCCGCCACACCATTTTGGGCCGGAGTATAAGCACATGAAGTTTGATGAAGTATTCCATGAGTGGAAAAATACTCAGCAATCCGCTTATTAGTATACTCCGTCCCATTGTCTGACCGGAAACACTTAATTTTAGCGCCATATTGTGTTTCCACCCGTCGATGAAAGTCTTGAAAGGCCTCAAGGACGTCAATTTTATTCTTCATAAGATAGACCCATGTCACGCGGGTATAACAGTCAATAAAGGTGACGAACCACCGAAAGCCGTTAATACCAGTTGTAGGACAAGGGCCCCATACGTCAGAATGTATCATGTCAAAAGCAGCTGAACTCCTATTCTCCGTGCTCACATACGTACTTCTGGTATGTTTTCCTAACTCACAAGCATTACAAAATAACTTCTCTTTATTAGCCCTTTGATATAAGGACGGATACATTCGACTAAGAACTTTAAAAGAAGAATGACCGACACGCTGGTGGTGGAGTAGCAAGTCGGCTTCAACACTGCGACAGGAAGCTTCTGGTGGTGCGTCTGCTACCAAGGATGCCAATGCGTTGTCCAGTCCAGTCCTGTCTAAATACCACAGCCCCTTATGCCATGTGCCAGTCCCAAGTTGTCGTCCTGTCCCTTTCTCCTGAAAAGTCACCTGAGGAATGTCAAAGGAAACAGTAGAGTTAAGATCAAGTATAATGGCACTAATGGATAGGAGATTGACAGGAAAAGACGAAGCATGTAGGACATTGGTTAGAGTGATGGAAGGGGTGCATGCGACAGTGCCTTTACCCATTACAGGGCTGGATGTACCATCAGCAGTCTGAATACTCTCTGGCAATGGGAGGTGAGTATATTCCTGAAACGCACCACGGGACCCCGTGACATGGCAAGATGCCCCAGAGTCCATAATCCATCCTGGTTGATGGATAGATGCAAGAGCACGTGCAGAATCATCGGTGCTGGTTTGGGCAAAGCAAGTGATGTGATCTCCTGAGGTTGAAGACGCCCCAGGACTGTCGATCGAACCCAGCTTTGTGCCTCGCAACTTCTCAAGGAACTCCCGCTCAAGCGGGGTTATTTCAGCCAGTTGATTTTCTCCCCCTTCCTCCGCCAGATTTGCTTTGTGTCCACCCCTTCTACCAGCATATCCTCCTCTACCACCACGTCGGCCTCCACGACCCCGTCCTCGATCAGTAGACTGATTGTGCAAGGGTTTTGGACAAAATCGGATGTAATGTCCGGAGTCACCACAATTGTGGCAAACACCACCCATAGATTGAGGTTGATTGAAGGCAGCAAGGGCAGACTTTTCAACTGCGGTTTGCTCCCCCTGGTAGGAGCCCTTGTTGGGCATCAGCTTCAGTCGAGCTTCTTCCTGTGTCATAACAGATATAGCTTCTTCCAAGGTCGGAAGCGTGGATTGGGATAGGAGGATATTCCGTCTCTGCTCAAATACAGGGTGTAGGCCCTTCAGGAATTTTATCATACGCTGCCGGGAAATATAAGCTAGGAACGTCTGAAAGTACTTCGCGAATGCCGGTTCGACTTGTGCATCTTTCATCCCAAGAGGATCATAATGATCCAGATCAGACCAGAACTTCAACAGGGCCGCGTACTCAGAGATGGTACGTTGGTCTTGGGCCACCCTATCGAGTTCATCTTGCAGTTGAAAGACTCGCATAGGGTTGCCCGAGCCGGAGTACATATCTTTTAGAGTCCGCCATATATCAGCAGCAGCTTCCATGGCCTCGACATTGCCCGACACCTGGTCGGTTAAAGAGGCAGTCAACCACCCAGCCACAACGTTGTTGACAATCTCCCAAACAGCATACTCCTTGGTGGAGTGATCGGCTGGCGCCGTGGCTTGGCCAGTGACATAGCCAACCAAGCCACGTCCCTTCAGTGTCCGCATCGCCTGCCGCGACCACTTCAAGTAGTTGGATGTTCCTTCCAACTTCGTCTCCAGCTTCTCCAATTTCCCCATTTTGTAAGGGGACGGATCCACATCAGTATGGATCACACGTGGGGTTACCTCGGTTAATCTTTTTGATAAGATATCATCAACCAAGGCCTTCATCTCTTCGGCCGTCAGTTTGCCACTGATCGAATCCATGGCGTCTTCAACTGTGAACCCTATTCGTCGTCTACGTCGGCTTCTTCGACGTTGGAGTCGGCAACTTCTCCAACTTCATCGTCTAATGCGCTACTAACTTGGCCAGCACCGGCGTGCGCATGTAAAGTGAACACGTCAGGACAACAGAGAAGACATGATCAGTCTCTGTATAGATTCCGATGTGAAGGAGGAATAACAACATAAACATTTGTTAGTTCCAAACGGCGCAATCTAGGAACATAGTCGGTGCAAATAAAGAATTTGACATCTCGATTAGTCTTTGAAATACGCCGTTTTTTTTTTTCTTCTTTTTTTTTCTTTTTTTTCTTCTTTTTTTTTTTTGTTTGTTTTTGTTTTTGTTTTTTTGACGGCTAGGGTTAGAGTTAGGGTTGGGATGGGGCTCCTAGGGCTAGGGTTAGGGTTTCCATGGCAAGAGGCTAGGGTTAGGAGGGGGGCGGGAGGGTGCTGCTGCAGAGGGGTTGGGGGGGGGGGGCTGAAGGGGGGGGCGGCGTTAGGTCGCTGGAGTGGGAGGTTGCTGTAGGGGGGGCGGGAGGATTCAGGCAGGGGGACGGGAGGTTGTAGGCAGGGGGGCGGGAGGCTGTAGGGGGGTCGGGGGAGTAGCTGTAGGAGGTTGCTGTAGGGGGGCGGGAGGGTTCAGGCAGGGGGGGCGGGAGGCTGTAGGGGTGTCGGGGGGGTAGCTGTGGGGGGGGGGGGGAGGGCTGGGGTCGACGGCAAGAGAGGAGGGGGGTGGGGGGTGGGGGCAGCGGTGGGGCAGCGGTCGGGAGAGCGGGTCGGCGGCTGGTGGGAGGAAGAAATTTTTTTTTGTGGAGAGAGAGAGAGAGAGAGTTATGGCTCTGATACCATGTAGAAAATAATAGTTGTGTTAATTTTATTGATGGACTACTTCACTACTTATAGGGAGTCTAGCTCCTCCACATACTACATATTCCGATGTGGGACTAAAAGTCCCTTATTGACTCTCAACATCTCTCCTCTTGTTATTAGTTATTATTAGAGAAAATTTTGTTATTATTAGAGAATATTTTATGTTAGTTTTTCTTTCCATAAAGTTATCATTGATTCAAGGATGGACATTGATTGTAATAAAGTTCTCCTTGATTCAAGAAAAGACATTGATTGTATTTCCTCTATTTAAACCAGCATTGGGGCTGAAGAATAAACAAGAAAGCATTCACCACTTGTTTTCTAATAGCTATTAAAGAAGCACTATAGCTAGGATATTTATGAGAGTTGAGGAGAAGGTTAATTATGTATTGTGATAGCCAGCTAGGAGATTTATGAGAGTTGAGGAGAAAGTTAATTATGTATTGTGATAGCCAAAGTGCGATTCACTTGGCTAAGCATCAGGAATATCATGCGAGGACGAAACACTTGATGTATGTCATCACTTTATCAGGGAGAATGATTGCTGATGAATGTGCAATTTTTGTCAAGAAAATAGGTACAAAAAGAAATCTAGCAAACATGATGACAAAGTCTGTTACGGAAGACAAGTACAAGTTGTGCTTGGACTTTAGTCAACATCTGAGATCAGTGATGGCGCCAGTGGGCGCATTAGAAAAGAGAATTGTAGAATTTTGGATCTTAGAAAGAGAGGAGTTTGAGTCAAGGTTGAGATTTTTGAATATTGTAAAACCCCTAAATTCTACTGATTTTTTTTTTATTTTGGTACTGATTTAAAATTTGGAAATGTACACCACGTAGTCGTATTATACGTCGCGTACGAGTTCGCGTTATTCGTATTTATACATTGCGTGCAAATTACGTTTATTCGTGAATGCTCGACGAGTACGAATATGTGCGAGCGTACATATTTTTGGAAAAATATTTATTATACAATAATTATTGGTATTTTTATTTTTTCTTAAAATTGTGAAAAGTATCGTATCGGGATGGTCAAAACTTATTATTTTTATTTAATTACAAAGGTTATCTTATTTAATAGTGGCAATTTAGAAAACTATATTTCTATGCAAATATTCTTAAATGAGGTACATAAATTTTAATTCATATATATAATTTCACTTTCAAAATTATTATATTAATATTTCATTATTCAAAAAGATATTTAAAAATAGGGATTTTTTGACTTTCATCCCACTTATTAATATACATTTGTACTTACATCCCACTTTTTAATTTTTTTAGACTTACATCCCACTTTTTGTCACTAAAAGTATTTATATTGTCACGAAAAGTATTCGTTTTGTCACAAAAAATATTTTTCGTGACAAAAGTGGGATGTAAGTCAAATAAAATTAAAAAGTGGAATGTAAGTACAAATTCATATTAATAAGTGGGATGAAAGTCAAAAAATTCCTTAAAAATATTATGATTTTCGAAATTTATTTTTACCATATTTTAGTAATTATGAAAAAGATATTTAAGAATTTGTTTTAGAAATATTTGAATTAATTTTGATAAATAAAAACGATTTCATGTGAATTTAAATTAAATGAGGATTTTATCTAAGTTTGATTTGGATTTGAACAAAATGAGTTTAAACCAAATTTAATTTAATATGTTATTATCTATGGAGTTTTAAATTAAACCTAATCCTAATCCTAATGGGAATTCCCACCTCCTATATATAGGAGAGGTACTCCTCCATATTTTCCACCACATCCAGGTGCATCGTGTCTGTGCCTCATCCCCTCCACTGTAAATTTCCCCATTACAATTACAGTATTTCTCCACCCCGTGTCCGACACACCTCCCAACTCACTGCCACCATCACCTCGCCTCTACGAACCCAAGCACAAAACCTCCATCCTGGCCGTCCCCGGCGACCCGCAACCACCCCGCCATTTTCACCACCACCAAAACCACCATCGTCACCACCACAGCCACATCGCCAACGCCACAACCATCATCGACAACCACCACCGTCGCCGGCGTCCATCGCCGACGACCACAAAAATAAATGCACACCAGAAGAAGAAGAAGAAGAATCCGAATCGAAACCCTAACCTGTCCGCGCCTCCGCCGGAGCGCCACGCCCCCTTCTCCTCTGTGACCTCCGCTCTCCTCCGACGTTCCCCCGCCGACGCGAGCGCCGCCTGCACGTCGCCCAGTCGCCAAATCCCCGTCCTCGTGGGCTGCGCCCAGAGCAGCCACCGCCAAATCCGCCGCCGCCCGTTCCACTCCCTTCCGGTGGCCCCCTCCCCGGCCGAAAAACCACCGACGGCGACCGCGGAAACCCTCGTCCGCCTGGAGCAGCGCCGCGCTCCGCCGAGCGCCGGATCCGCACGGAGTAACCTCCGCCGAACGCCCGATTCCGCCGCTGCCGTCGCCGACCTCGGCGACCGTCCCCGAAAAACTCCGGTGAGCCTCCTCCCCAGGCCGCCACCGCACGAAACCCTCCATCCCGGTCCGCCTCTCCATTCCGCGACCCTCGCTCCCGCGCGTCTCCACCGCGGATCTGCCGACGTGCCGAAGTACCCGGTCGCCGGAGCAGCCCGACGCCGGAGTCGCCGCCAACCGCCCGGTAACCCTCCTCTCTCGACCTTTCTCTCTCTCTCTTCAGTGAATTGGGGATGAGGATTTAAGAATGGGTTTTTGGTTATTATTTATTATCAATCCTTATCATTATTATTATTTTATATTATTACATATTAGTATTATTATTATACTTAAATTTTTCATTATTATTATTATTATTATTATTATTATTATTATTATTATTATTATTATTATTATACTTTACTTAATTGATATCATCAGTGTTAATAATAGAGTTATATTGTTAGGTTGGATTTTGGTAATTTTATACTAATATAATATATTGTGAAAACATATTACGGATTTGACCCTATATATAATATTTCAAACATAGTTTAAACCTAAAATAAATTCCTAGATTAATTAATATTTTCAAAATAAAAAAAATGTTTGACTAAATATAGTACTCAAATTATTATGTATAAATTATTTACTAGTATTTACGTAAAATTTCTCTAAATATATTTTCAAGTAATGATTTCTAAAAAATAGTATAAGTATGTATTCTACCCAAAAACTCCTACTTGATATCCCCATTTGACCATGACTAATTCCATAATTATATATCTTCACCAATTTATGACTAATCACATGTTCCTATTCTCTCGCGATTTTGGGCCCTTGCGTCGACCATGGCTAGTGGACTATTGGGACTTGTCAAAGAACACCGCACCATACCAGGCGACCCACAGGCAAGATACCTTGCCATCTTGTACTTACATTTGATTCATGATATTTTATGTTGCTAGTGTTTTTACATTAGTAAGAGTATGTCCAAGTATGACTTGGGTGCCATCGATATGTATATCGATGTTTGTGTGTGTGTGCGTGTGTGTGTGTGTGTGTGTGTGGACCATATGTGGTAGCGGACTTTCCCGGTGTGTTGAAGTTATGCTTCATAACTTCTTTGACTTGTTGACACGTCTCATACACGACACATGAGTGAGGATCATTGAGTCGACACGAACCTACGTATTCGACTTGCTACCGATACGGGCGGTTCGTGTGTCGGTTCATTTATGGATTAGCGGAGTCTAGATAGCGACTTGCATAGAGATATGGATCGCCAAGACATGGATATGACTTGTGTGATACATGGGCGGGAAAAACTACTGGAACGTATGAGCTATCCCAAAGCCTTCTAGATTGCCCGGTTATGGGTTCATGGTTTTCCTGTTATGGGTGTGTCGCTAGAGGATATATCCATTGCACGGTCCTGACCACGACGTCAGATACGGTCAGGAGGTATGCTAGCGATGCAAAGTATGAACTAGGGGATATATCCATTGCACGGTCCTGACCACGTCGTCAGATACGGTCAGAGACGTATACTAGTTCATGCGAAAGCCTCTAGTGGATGCTATGCTTTATTCCTACCCACTTATACGTTCCAGTATAGTTTTCGACTTGCATTACACCTAGATGGTTAGGTTCCATTGTGTTGGAGCATGTGGTCTTTTCTTTATTATGTATCATTTACAGTTCATCATGGTATTGTTTTTATGTATCTTGTTACGTCCCTCAGAGGACCTGGTTTTTCCCCAGGTGTGTGTGTTTTCATAATTTTTTGCAGGTGCTCTAGCTAAGGCCATTCCTTCCTTCGTGATGACTGCTTTTGGACTTGTCATTGCTTCGCTCGACCAATCACTTTCTTTGTATATTTCTTCTCTATTTAAATTAGTTGGTAGTGGACTTTGTCTCCGCCCAACGATTGTATCATAAATATTTAAGTTGATTTCTATAATATTAATCCTTTCATTGTGGATGAGATTTAGTTGTCTTGGATTACTACATTTACAGCTTATGTATACATACGAGGTCCATGTATTACGTATGTATACAGCTGGCATGTCTACGTACTTGGTCCTACGTATTTTGGGACTGGGTCGTTACATGTTTTTGTGGTGGCCCATGCAGGTCAAGTTTGCCGTTTCGGTTACATGACTGTACCAAACGGGCCTGCAATATAGGATTAGAGTCTAGAATCTCATCCACCTACTTGACATCCTTTCTTGACTTCAAATTTTGAACTCTCGTTCGCCCTCCTTAAATTGCATCTTGCTCGACTCCTTCTACCGTAAATTTCTTAGTTTCGTGTTTAGTAAGATGACTACACTAGTATATGCCCATAGGTTAAACACATGGCTAGATAGATTGTATTGACAATTAATATCCATTGAGGTTATATTTGAAGACATTTATTTTTCCCTAGAGATATGATCATAGGGATTAGTTAATTCCAAGTTGGGTAGTAGTAGATTACTGCCATCAAAAGGGTAGTTTAATTTTTTACAATGTGGTATACACAAGAGGATAGCCAGATCGAGAAAACAAAATTTTCATAAAATTTTGAAATTGTGAAATAGTTATGATTTAAGTTTTTATATTGTGACACTTGATTACAGTTAACTTTAAGTTTGGATATCTCGAGATTTTAAAGAGTTTAAATTATGATTTTTGTAGATGACTAGAGATGAAAGTTTAGAAGGGAGAGAACTTGAGGTTTTTAATTGCGCGTACGATTTATAAAGTTTATTAAATTTT
This sequence comes from Iris pallida, assembly GCA_029216955.1. NCBI lineage: Eukaryota > Viridiplantae > Streptophyta > Magnoliopsida > Asparagales > Iridaceae > Iris > Iris pallida. The sequence continues at coordinate 7,780,490 of JANAVB010012598.1, read as the reverse complement.
AAAGAGATGATGGAAAAAAAAATTTAAATTTAAATTTTTGGAAGATATCGACTTTGAAGGAGAAAAAAAAATCAAATTTCAAAATTTGTCCTATGGTCTATGATTTATAGAGTTATTTCAATTTCGAGTTTAAAGCCTTTATTATGGATATTTAAATTTTTGGTAAAAAAAAAGGGCATGTTGATTTGCAATATACAAGGAATATTTCGAGATTGATTAGGAATTTAAATTTTGACTAGACTTGGTAGCTTAAGATAATTAGAGATTTTGGTGGGGTATCTCAAAATTTTATTGAGAAACTTCGAGGAACTTCAAATTTAGATTAGATCATATTGGTAGAGGACCAAGAAGAAAGGAAGGTCACCCTAGTGAGATAGGAGTATTGTACATTAGAGTGCCATGCCACCTATGATTATGATATTGCATATACACAAGTATAGTTAGTCATCGACCAAAAACCGATGAACATATCTTTGACCCACTCGCCCTTCCCTCAAATCTAGATCTTTATTCGTGACCCTCTAATTGTTTGAACTTATAAAAGATTGGAATCATTCCTTTGACCATACCCTTATCTATGAGATTTTTCTTCTAGAAACTGTACTCCTAATTTATGTTAGCTTGATTTGTTAGAATCTAAGTTATCCTTATTTCATGCTTTAGCTCGGTCGTTTATTTGGTTCGTTAATCATTATCTCATTAAACTCCCACTTTCTATTTTAAATTCTTTTGTGTCCTTTACCGTGACTTGGATATTTGGAGCATAACACTAGACCTACACGAGCCCACCTTCCTGTAGGTATATCATGTGCCACTAAAACACGTCTCCTTGTACCCTAATTTCATATTACGACTTAGGGTCAAAATGACTGGACTTTAATCCCTACCGTGAAACCAATATACTTTTTAACTATAGATGAGACTCGACCTCGACTAAATTCTTTCGACCCAAGGAGTGCTTGTGATTCATTTAATTCCTTAAATACTTAACTTGTGGTTTATCTTGAATACTAAATCCATTGTTGCATCACGCTACTAGCTTAACTCTTGCAAGTTAAGTAGAATGCCTCACAGTTTAGTATTTCCATTATGACTTATTGAGGAACTTGGACTGTTTTTACTATCTAGCGTACTTATATTTTGACTAGCTCGACTAAAACGCCACAATGTAGTCTAGTTTTGCAAGCTCACCCTTTATCCAGCTTGTTCACGACATATGTTATTGGAAGAGCTCCCACTAACATATTGTCTAATCAGAACCGGTGCATGATGGTCTGATCAACCATAGTGCACTTGGTTCGCCTTTTTTATATTGTTCAACGTGGATGGAGACGTAGTTAACTTGGCCCTAGAGTCTCCCCCGCGACTACCTTGGCAATTCTTTTTGAACTTATTTTTGACGCCGTTGAACCACGTATTCGTATTCGATAACGCCTCCTTCGAACTCTATATTGCATTCACCTTCACCTATTTTAAAAGGATGAAGGCGTTATACTAGAACCTCCTTTAGCCTCCCTATCGATTATGACCATACCGTAATATTTTTCTATTACTTAGATCACCATTCCTTACGACATGATTTTGTCGAAACATTGCCATTGTTTATTCCCATCGATACCCCTTGTATCTTCTCACCCCCTACTAATTCCTAATTTCGAGGACGAAATTCTTTTAAGTTGGGTAGGATGTAAAACCCCTAAATTCTACTGATTTTTTTTTTTTTGGTACTGATTTAAAATTTGGAAATGTACACCGCGTAGTCGTATTATACGTCGCGTACGAGTTCGCGTTATTCGTATTTATACATTGCGTGCAAATTACGTTTATTCGTGAATGCTCGACGAGTACGAATATGTGCGAGCGTACATATTTTTAGAAAAATATTTATTATACAATAATTATTGGTATTTTTATTTTTTCTTAAAATTGTGAAAAGTATCGTATCGGGATGGTCAAAACTTATTATTTTTATTTAATTACAAAGGTTATCTTATTTAATAGTGGCAATTTAGAAAACTATATTTTTATGCAAATATTCTTAAATGAGGTACATAAATTTTAATTCATATATATAATTTCACTTTCAAAATTATTATATTAATATTTCATTATTCAAAAAGATATTTAAAAATATTATGATTTTCGAAATTTATTTTTACCATATTTTAGTAATTATGAAAAAGATATTTAAGAATTTGTTTTAGAAATATTTGAATTAATTTTGATAAATAAAAACGATTTCATGTGAATTTAAATTAAATGAGGATTTTATCTAAGTTTGATTTGGATTTGAACAAAATGAGTTTAAACCAAATTTAATTTAATATGTTATTATCTATGGAGTTTTAAATTAAACCTAATCCCAATCCTAATGGGAATTCCCACCTCCTATATATAGGAGAGGTACTCCTCCATATTTTCCACCACATCCAGGTGCATCGTGTCTGTGCCTCATCCCCTCCACTATAAATTTCCCCATTACAATTACAGTATTTCTCCACCCCGTGTCCGACACACCCGGACACCACCCCTTTCATTCTCTCGTATCTCGCAGGATACAACCCGACAACCATCCCAACTCACTGCCACCATCACCTCGCCTCTACGAACCCAAGCACAAAACCTCCATCCTGGCCGTCCCCGGCGACCCGCAACCACCCCGCCATTTTCACCACCACCAAAACCACCATCGTCACCACCACAGCCACATCGCCAACGCCACAACCATCATCGACAACCACCACCGTCGCCGGCGTCCATCGCCGACGACCACAAAAATAAATGCACACCAGAAGAAGAAGAAGAAGAATCCGAATCGAAACCCTAACCTGTCCGCGCCTCCGCCGGAGCGCCACGCCCCCTTCTCCTCTGTGACCTCCGCTCTCCTCCGACGTTCCCCCGCCGACGCGAGCGCCGCCTGCACGTCGCCCAGTCGCCAAATCCCCGTTCTCGTGGGCTGCGCCCAGAGCAGCCACCGCCAAATCCGCCGCCGCCCGTTCCACTCCCTTCCGGTGGCCCGCTCCCCGGCCGAAAAACCACCGACGGCGACCGCGGAAACCCTCATCCGCCTGGAGCAGCGCCGCGCTCCGCCGAGCGCCGGATCCGCACGGAGTAACCTCCGCCGAACGCCCGATTCCGCCGCTGCCGTCGCCGACCTCGGCGACCGTCCCTGAAAAACTCCGGTGAGCCTCCTCCCCAGGCCGCCACCGCACGAAACCCTCCATCCCGGTCCGCCTCTCCATTCCGCGACCCTCGCTCCCGCGCATCTCCACCGCGGATCTGCCGACGTGCCGAAGTACCCGGTCGCCGGAGCAGCCCGACGCCGGAGTCGCCGCCAACTGCCCGGTAACCCTCCTCTCTCGACCTTTCTCTCTCTCTCTCTTCAGTGAATTGGGGATGAGGATTTAAGAATGGGTTTTTGGTTATTATTTATTATCAATCCTTATCATTATTATTATTTTATATTATTACATATTAGTATTATTATTATACTTAAATTTTTCATTATTATTATTATTATTATTATTATTATTATTATTATTATTATTATTATTATTATTATTATTATTATTATTATACTTTACTTAATTGATATCATCAGTATTAATAATAGAGTTATATTGTTAGGTTGGATTTTGGTAATTTTATACTAATATAATATATTGTGAAAACATATTACGGATTTGACCCTATATATAATATTTCAAACATAGTTTAAACCTAAAATAAATTCCTAGATTAATTAATATTTTCAAAATAAAAAAAAATGTTTGACTAAATATAGTACTCAAATTATTATGTATAAATTATTTACTAGTATTTACGTAAAATTTCTCTAAATATATTTTCAAGTAATGATTTCTAAAAAAATAGTATAAGTATGTATTCTACCCAAAAACTCCCACTTGATATCCCCATTTGACCATGACTAATTCCATAATTATATATCTTCACCAATTTATGACTAATCACATGTTCCTATTCTCTCGCGATTTTGGGCCCTTGCGTCGACCATGGCTAGTGGACTATTGGGACTTGTCAAAGAACACCGCACCATACCAGGCGACCCACAGGCAAGATACCTTGCCATCTTGTACTTACATTTGATTCATGATATTTTATGTTGCTAGTGTTTTTACATTAGTAAGAGTATGTCCAAGTATGACTTGGGTGCCATCGATATGTATATCGATGTTTGTGTGTGTACGTGTGTGTGTGTGTGTGTGTGTGGACCATATGTGGTAGCGGACTTTCCCGGTGTGTTGAAGTTATGCTTCATAACTTCTTTGACTTGTTGACACGTCTCATACACGACACATGAGTGAGGATCATTGAGTCGACACGAACCTACGTATTCGACTTGCTACCGATACGGGCGGTTCGTGTGTCGGTTCATTTATGGATTAGCGGAGTCTAGATAGCGACTTGCATAGAGATATGGATCGCCAAGACATGGATATGACTTGTGTGATACATGGGCGGGAAAAACTACTGGAACGTATGAGCTATCCCAAAGCCTTCTAGATTGCCCGGTTATGGGTTCATGGTTTCCCTGTTATGGGTGTGTCGCTAGAGGATATATCCATTGCACGGCCCTGACCACGACGTCAGATACGGTCAGGAGGTATGCTAGCGATGCAAAGTATGAACTAGGGGATATATCCATTGCACGGCCCTGACCACGTCGTCAGATACGGTCAGAGACGTATACTAGTTCATGCGAAAGCCTCTAGTGGATGCTATGCTTTATTCCTACCCACTTATACGTTCCAGTATAGTTTTCGACTTGCATTACACCTAGATGGTTAGGTTCCATTGTGTTGGAACATGTGGTCTTTTCTTTATCATGTATCATTTACAGTTCATCATGGTATTGTTTTTATGTATCTTGTTACGTCCCTCTGAGGACCTGGTTTTTCCCCAGGTGTGTGTTTTCATAATTTTTTGCAGGTGCTCTAGCTAAGGCCATTCCTTCCTTCGTGATGACTGCTTTTGGACTTGTCATTGCTTCGCTCGACCAATCACTTTCTTTGTATATTGCTTCTCTATTTAAATTAGTTGGTAGTGGACTTTGTCTCCGTCCAACGATTGTATCATAAATATTTAAGTTGATTTCTATAATATTAATCATTTCATTGTGGATGAGATTTAGTTGTCTTGGATTACTACATTTACAGCTTATGTATACATACGAGGTCCATGTATTACGTATGTATACAGCTGACATGTCTACGTACTTGGTCCTACGTATTTTGGGACTGGGTCGTTACAAATATGACTCAAATTACGTGTGCTCTGTTGGTCAGGTTCCCTATTTTATTATTCCCAGAGGAACTAAACTTCTATAGGTCAGCCACTGTAGGAATCCTTTACATACAATTCTCTCGGTTATCTCAAGCTATGTAGCTAATAAGGAATAGCATATTCCGACCATGTCAAGAGAAGATTTCTTTTTCGTTTTTAAGGGTTAATGAGAGGAGAAAGCATCTAAACATTCAAAAGTCTGATAGTCGTCAATTTTATCACCTCAAGGTCGCGACGGCAACAAGTTTGGAGGATTCAATAAGCACTTCTCGAATTCTTTGGGTTACAGAGTTTGTGAGTTTGATGAAAGTATTGAAGGTTTGATTGCCTCCATAGCTTTTGTTGTCTCTTCCCTCTTTTGGTAGAAGATTAGTATAAATCTCTCGGTCGCCTTTGCCCGTGGCGTAGTCCAGTTATGTTAGATCTGGTGTGCTTTATTTTTCAGTTTTTTCTATTTCTCTATTTATCGGTGACGGTGTTGGTGTTTCCGTTAGCGATCTAGTGGGTTCCGCACAACAGTTGCCACATAGAAACTCTTAAAATTTCCATGAGGCATCGAAGCAAAATATATAAATCTCTCTCAAATAATCAAGGGATGTTTCCAACAAGAGATGCAAATCAAATAGAAACCTAAGAACACCAAATGCAAACACGTCGAAAGTACTAGTGAATGACTATTAAACTACGATTCTTATGACTTTCAGCAAATACACACAAATACCATAAGGATTTGATACTAGTGGCAAGTGAAAAAATATGCAGGAAATTGATCACGTAACTTCACTAATATATAATACCTGCATTAGGTAGAAGTAACCGGTTATCTGTCATGATCTATCGTACTTAACATCTGCCACCTGTGTTTACTCTACTTGTTAGCTTCAGAAAGTTAAACAGTGCCTACGTATACTTAAGACCATTATTAGTAAAAAAAAAAAAAAAAAAAGGTAGAAAAATGATTTATTTACTTTCTCTTTTTGCCAGAAGATGAAGGTGAGACAGACATGTGTTCAGAGTTGCCAGGCCGCTTAGAGCAAAAAACAGAAGAAATGAGCTCCTCATCCTCGATAAAAATCTTCAAGTTTTCTGTCTTCAAGAGAAACTTTACTGCATCTTCCCTAAATCCAAATGCAAAACCCATTTGGATCAGTTTGCAGAGCTCGTTGATAAGATAAGTGTTCTCCTGACATAGAACATAAGATACTTCTCTTGCGAAGTAGGTTATGAACTCAATACTTGTTCTATATTCTTTATAGCTTGCTTTGTGAATAAAGAGTTTACAAGAGTTCCTCTCCCAAAATACAACTCTATTTGTTATTGCTTTCAATCTCTCCTTTCCTGATGGAAACTGCAGCATGTATGTTACTGTAATTGGCCAATCACTCTCGTAAACATCAATATTTAGCAGATTTTTTACTCTCCCATGCCTCTCTTGCAATGGTATTCTAGCTCGAGAAGAGAGAAATCCAACTATAGTTCTTACTAAACCTTCCACGATAAGTTCATTTCTCATATCTAAGTTCTCAGCTATGTTAACCGAGGAGATAGAACTTGCATCAAATTTCACCAAGTCTGACAGTCTTTTGACCTCGAGGCAGTCATATATATGGTATAGTTTGAGGGGAGAAATGGAAGGGACAATCTCTTGGGGATACCAGACAAACAAAGGCTCTTCAGTTGCAATACTGAATATAGCTCCAAGCTCTGGATTGTCGGGGATGGCAAGCACATCTTTCGCCATCAAATAAATCTTACTACCAGGGGCACCAATAGCTGGAAGCTTCAAAATTTTCTCCTTGAGTATACGAACATTGGAGTCCCAGTTAGCTACAATGTATTCCCAAAAGGAGCAGCATTCATCTGGTGTCAGTTCACGTCGGTCTTCATTTTCCCACCTACTCCAAAGTGCAAGGTAATCACCGAGTGATGGAGATTCCGGTACTTCAAAAGATGAGGAGAAAAACTCTAGCAACAATTTATTGTAGTACTTGTCAAGAACATGAAACTCGTGGTCGTCATTGCAGAAAAGATTATTCTTGTTATGAAGTATGCAAACGTGAGATTGTACCCATGTTCCTGCCGTGCCTTGTTCATTGGGAATCCACACGTCATAGTTTGACTTGTACACTGCAGGCCGCTTCCACTGGAGCTTGTTAAGGAAAGAGTACATGCGTATTATAACTCGCAGACTTTCGTGCAAAGAAAGGTTCTGATATATTGCAGCACAGATGTCCTCAGCCTCAACCTTGACTCCTATGGCCTTCAATTGCTTCCTGTATAAAGTAATGCCTGCTCCGTAGAAACCTTGATCTAGAAAAGGAGCATCTGTGGGCTTCAACTTAAGTTCCCATCTAGAATCAAACAGAAGACAGTCCTTCGGGGGTTTGTAACCCATTACAGTCTTTAACCATTTACTTCCTTTTAGACCATTGAGAAAAAGCTGAGGTAATGAGTTGTCAGGTGACCTTTTCATAAGGTTCCTTACACATTGAAGTAACATGAGAGCAGTTTCCGCCGTAACATCTCCTGGCTCTGCTGGCAACTGAAGTCCAGATGCTACAAAGGACGATCCTTCGCTGAAATCGACTACAACACCTATCAGTTCAAGTTCATTCCTATATGAGTAGATTCCAATGCCATAGAAGCCATCATCAATAAGGGGAAGGTCAACAAACTGAGATATCGTTCCCCATTTTGGATCAAACAAGATTGAGTTGGAAGGAGATCTGTAGCCATGCCTTGTTTTGAAAAAGCTCAAGCTCCGGAGTGAACTCTTGAATTTGTCCAACATTGAAGGAATTCTCTCCTTCATAGACTTGATGCATTTCAACAGAATGATCACATCCTCGCGAGATGGACTAGCTGCAGAAAATAATGACTTAAACTGAGCTTCTATGACCTTTTGTGCATCATCAAAATGTACAGCAACTCCAATTGCTTTTAGTTCAGCCTTGAAAGACTGAATATCATTTCCATAAAATGCTTCATCAATAACAGGGACATCACACAAAGGACCCCAATGATCATACCAAAGGATGGATTCCGAAGGGTATCGAAAGCCAATTTTGGTTCTCATCCAAGGTACTTCCTTAATCTTTTTTAACAACCCATGATCCGAGGACCCCATGTTTTGGATAAAACTAAGTAACAACAGAACTGCATCTCTCCTCATTTCAGTCAAATCAGTGGGAAATGTGAAGCTCGCCGATATATATTTGTAGACTTCTTCCAGATCCGTAAGAACTCCTAATAACTTCAGCTCCGAAACATGCTCACTGATTTCACTTCCATAGAAAACCTCATCAGGGACAGGGAGGGTTGTAATCTGTGCAATAGCATCCATCTTGGACCTTACGAAAACAGATCCCAGAGGTGACTTGTACCCTTGAGAGGTCTTAAGCCACGATTTTTTACTTAGATTTATCAAGAAACTTTCACTTAGTTTATCGTGCTCCTTTGAGTGCTTGATATACTTAAGCAGAGTATATACATTCTCTTTGGTCATTTTAGATGAAGCAAGAAGAATAAATGTATCACTGATTGCAGCATAAGAATCCTCGGACACGAACCTAACCCCTATAGTCTTCAGCACATCTCTATACTGAGTAATCCTAGGACCATAGTACTCTTCATCTATAATAGGAAAATTTGTAAGAGTATTTGTCATATTGAATAAAACAGGATGCCACTTCCCATCAGAAAGGAAGCACTGATCTGGACTCTTAAATCCTGTACTGGTCTTCATCCACTTCCCCTTCCGTATGCTTTCAGAGAAGCTTGGCAGGTTGAATTTATAGTTCTGTATCCAATCAAGTAGTAGAAAAGCCTGCTCAGATGTCAGATGTGTGTTTGACAATGGCAACGCCACACTAGGAGGGTAAAGTTTGGGTATGTCCATAGCATTGGTGTACTTCTTCAGAAACCTCAGGACACTCTTCTCTGGTGAATGTTCGCCGGCAATGTCTCTTTCCTGAGCATACACCTGCCCTATATCGACATACTTGTATAATCTAAATGGGTTAAAACCAAATAACTTCTTCCAGTTGCTCCCAGATGCAGGCACAAGGGTTTTGTTCCACTTTTCATGTCCCTGACCACCCCCGTCAATAATAGGAATATGGCACAAATAAGATTCCGAAACGAACTTTTTCTCGCATGAGTGATAAAAGAAATGAGCAAGATAAAGTAGTTGTTCCGTGTTAAGCTTGATCTGCAGCAAACTTGTAATATACTGAGTGAAACTAGTTTTCACCACAATTTTTTCTGAGCATAGCCAATCCACTAGTTTAGTTCCTTTTACATGCCTAGCAATAGACTTCCGCAACGAATTTGGCATGAAGACTGGACCGCGCAGGGAACCGAGCATGTTATCCCTTGTAATAACGCTGTTCCATTTACTCAACCAAGCATGCAGCAATTCATCACACTCGGCAAAGTAAACTGCAACTAAATTTTCTGTGTTGGCACCTGTATCATTCCCAAGCCTTTTCAGATATTTTTTGAGAGGAGTGTTGAAAGGCCTCGCAGTCTTGTACCTGAGTATTTGCATGTTGTCCTTTATAAAACATAAAAGATCAAGGTAAGTGTCCTCAGAAACCTTCATCACTAGATTGCACCTCTCGATACATTGCCCGTACCAATCAACATCGTTAGTTGAGCTCTTCACTCCAAGAAAATTTAGGACCCCATCATGCTTTTGGTCATCAACAGAAGAATGTAAAACAGAACTCGCCTGAGATGATACACTTTCTAAGGATAATCCTTCTTTCTCAGCCTTTTTTAGGATTTTTCTGAAATCCTGCATAACCCTGATGGCCTCAAAAGGCTTGCATAAATAAATTTCATTTTCAGCGAATGGCTCACAAGGAAGGATGGGCATCTGCTGCAACATTGTTCTGATTCTCTCTCTGATAGCACTATTAAGCACTGGAAAAGATGAAGGGTTAAGTGGCAAATATCTAAGCATTTGAAGGACATTGGACAAAAGCTGCTCAGAAGACTTGATATAAGAAACAAAAGCATCAACAAACATTGACGGCACACAGTCCAAGATTGCCAAGTTCCATTTGTTATCCAACAGTATGGTTTCTCTAGAAGATGCAAGCATGAAATCTGCCTGAATAATAAACTGAAAGTCGGTGATCATCTCTGTCGGCAGAAATGCAAATATCCCAGCAGCAGGTGCTCCTCTAGTAATTCTTGTACCAAAAGGAAATGCAAGAGAAATAATCCATTTATCCACCTCCTTCCTACCATCCGCCTTGTCCTCGGGTCTCACCAGAAAGGTTTGTCTCCACATGTAATACATGCATTTCATTTCAGTTTCCTCTTGAGCTGAAAGTTGCACAAAGTATGTAGTGGCATCACCACCCTTCATTGATAAAAGCTTTCTCCTACTCGAAACGGAAATTGAGGTCAGAATATCCTCGCATTCGGAACCATCGACAGCTTCGCTTACTGTTATATGTTTTATCTTGGATAGAAAGAGCAACAGTTCAGGGTGCACTTCTGAGAGCTTCCTCTTCACATCCTTCACCTTCTCGGGTCTTAAAGGAAGAATGATGACTGTTGTAGGAAGTTTCTTTCCGGATCCATACACTCTCTGTATGTCAGCAAGTGTGGGGTCCTCGACCCATTCGGGTACTATATATCCTATGCGAGAGTCTTCAGTGGGTTCATCATTGAACCTAACCTGTAAATCATTTTTTGTTTGTATAGTTCAACATGAGACAATGAAAGAGAGAAAGCAGAAGGTAATAAGGTAAACAAATACTGACCCGATAATCATTGCTAAATATGTATGGACGTTTGCTTATAAGAAAGACACTCTTGAACCCAATTCCTGCAATGAGAATGTGGCATGTTATGCTCAACACTAGGCTATGTTTCATAGGAGGTTGACCTACTGTTACAAACATTACAAGGAAAAGAAACTAACCTGCTAACATAATGATAAATTGCCTATGTTGGATGAACCATAGATTGAGATGAATTTTGGGTTGCTTATAATAAGTGAAATAATTAAAAGAGAGTTGAGAGAGCTTATTAGTTTTGGGTAATTAGTGGCACGATAGGAGACGGTAAAATTGTCATGACTTTTGACAGGTTTGAAGTGAAGTCGGTTCTAAAATTTTGCACAGACCAGTTGAAAAGTGATTTCATTTGCACAAGTACTCAAGAAATTGCACATTTAAGATCAATTTTTGACTTCTGAACCTTACTTTTGAAGAAAGTGGATAAAACTGAAGAAGATGATACTGAATGTGCAGATAATCATAAAATTTGAGGGTTGTTTGCTATTAAAAACCTCCAATCTACTTCTGGAACTCAAGCTTAAAAAAGAAATCGTGGTTGCAACATTATTTTTGAACCTCATTTAATATTTTTATATATTTTTCTATGCATCTATATTTATCAAATGTTCAAGGATAAGTTGCAGGAAACCTCTTAGGAAACTTTCAACCAAGGTTCTCATATCGGTATCGGACCCTTTCTATGAGTATCGGGATCGGCGGTATCGGTGGTTTTAGATCGAAGTATCGAATTTTTTAGTATCGAGAAGTAAATAATTATTAATAAATTTAGAGAAAATATTTTAGACATTTATGCATAATAAATAATACTCACCCTTGATGATTAGTTTACCTATTATAGATATGTTTCTTTATTTACATGCTTCTACATCCTTGTTTATCAGTCTTTTTCGTTCAATTTTCTTTGTCGAATTGATTGAGAAAGAGACCGTTAATGTCGGTATTGGTCAGTATCGGTATCGGTTGGTATCAGATCAGGGCATGTCAAACCGTATCGGTTTCGACTATATCATATCGATATCGGCCGATACCGCAAACTATGCTTTCAACACTATATTTCAATTTCTCCTACTCCATGTTGTTAATCAATAGGCCAATACTTTGAATCCACCAACAAAGGGTCTTCTATAGATCCAATAAATGACTTATGTCCTAAAATTAATAGACTTATTAATATTAACAGTCTTATTAATAATAGCACTGATGTTTGAAACTGAACAGAACAAAATCTAACTAGAACTTGTTATTGTTTCAAAAGGATCTTGTCTCTTGTGAGATTTAGTATATTTTTCTGAAATGGTATAACACCTGTCATTCCAAACGAGACTGTCCAGAAACTATTTTATTGAAAACTCTTATCTCTTAGTTCTGACCAGCAAGAAGAATCCAGCCAACCTAACCCCCACCCACCAAAAACAACCAACAAAGTGAGAAGACTCTGCAGGAAAGATGGCATGGGTGGACAAGCAGAACAAAATAGGAAACAATAAGAGTGTCTATGATGGGATCTGATCTCAAAATCTTTGAAACATAGTGTGTCAAGACCATGTAAATAACTACTTTACTCAAACAACAACAACAAAGCCTTTATTCCAAACTCTTGGGTTATTTGAATCATTTTCTTCCATTCAGCTCTGTTAGGACTATGTCCGTTGTAACATTAACAAAAATCATAAAAATCATATCCTCTGTTATAGACTCAATCCAAATTCATTTAGGCTTACCCCTAGTTCTAGTAGCTCCTTTGACTAATATCTTACTTTTCATCCAAATTATTCCATGTTGCATGTATTAGTCTCCATTGAAGAAGTCCAACAACAGAGAAGATTTTCTATCTTATCCTCAATTGTTACCATCTACAACTTCCTAGGATTACTATTTTACAATCTATTGTCACTTATCCATCTTAACATTCCAATTTCACCAATGATCATTTTTTAGGCGTGTTTTGGTTTTCTGAAATCCAAATTTAGCCTCGTATCCGAAATGAGATCATAGTTTGATTAGTTATATATTAGTGCTTGGAGTTCATGTGCTTATCTAGGTTAACCATTTTGGTAAGTGTGCCACTGCCAAGTATTGTGCATATTTGGCCCATGCATAAATGGTATCAAAGTAGTGGATTTGTATTCCGCTGAAGAAGACTGCCATTTGAATGGACTGGAATGGGGATGTCACATCTTTGTGTAGCTTAAGGCGTAGATTGTAAAGAAAAATACCTTAAGTCCAAAAAGGTTTTGAGGAGAGGGTGTAGCATTTGCTTCTCTGGAAAAGCTAGTTAGAGATTTGGTATTTTTTTTCATTTTGTTTTGTATGAAAAATTCTAGTTAAAACATTAACTATTTTTTTTAGGAAACATATTATAGGGTGTGTTTGATGAACGGGGTATCAGGATGACGTTCTTAAGCCTATAACTAATCATATGAAGCTATGAGTTAGAAATGGTGCAATATAACCATAAAATAGTTTAGTTTATCATTATAGAATATTTTAAACTTTATTGAAAATTTATATAATTAATTAGATAATTTTGACCTACGACATTTACCTGACCAATAGGTTAACCGGGACCTAGAGATATTACCAAAGACCCCGAATAACCTAGATTACATCAATTTAAACATTATTTGAAAATTTGCAAAGTTTTAGGAATCTAATATTAATTAAAAAAACTATAAAATGATTTATTGGTAGCCGGTAGGAACTACTGTAACAAATCCTGACCGTAGGTAGACCCCAAACTTCACCTATAGCATTTTAGGTGCCTAACCTATTTTTCTAGAATTTTCTAGCAAGATTTGGTAAATTCCGGAAGCTAAAAACTAATTTAAAGAATTGTCAAATAATTAACTTTAAATTACTAAGAAACTTATAAATATAATAATTACTATATCCAAATCCTATCATAGAAAAGGATGAAACTTTAAACATAGGGTTCTAGTAGTCTAAGTGATTTTCTAGATTCTTTTTCTAGAATTTTATGACAAGTTGGTAATTTTTTAAGCGTTAAAAATTAAAATTGAATTCCAGAATTATTCCTAATTAAAAATGAATTAGAAATCCTAATTCTAGTCAAACCAGGTCCACCTGCCAGTCAACCAACAGTTTGACCCACTTTTGACTGCTACTATAAATAGCAGTTTTCTGATTTATTTTAGGGTTTTCCTTTAGGGTCTGAGGCCATAACTTTGTGTATGACATCGAAATCAAGCATCGCTTTTTGGAAGAAAAAAAATTCCTTTTTGAGTAAGCTTTCGGAAAATCTCCATTAATAGCTTTTATTTTATCTGTAGAATTTGTGACATCTGTTTTAGTGACAAGTATCATGTTTTTAGCTTTTCAACGTTAGATTCGCGTTTAACAGAGTTGTCGACCACCTATCGACCATCCGCAATTTTTTCTCCAATCCTGGTAAGCCCCTTTACCACCTATAAATTTTTGGTGAATTATTTTTGTGATTTAATAATTTTGGAAAAACAGAATCCACCCTAAATAGATTGTTTTAATCTTGTAAAATTCATAACTTTTGATCGTGACGTCTTTTTGCGATTTTGTCGATTCCAGCAACACGGAGTCACTGAAATACATAGACATGGCCTCGCAAGTTCAAATTTTGAGACAGAAAATTTTTGGCCAATTTTCTTGTCTCAGTTTGCGTGCCGACATTCACGAATCTTCAAACAATGATTTAGTATGTTCACTATGTTTTTTATGCCTATACTGACTAATATACTTAGGTTAGTTTGGACCTACATTAACACCCTAATGGATAGATAACTTGTTAGGTAAGTAACCCATCCCTAAAATACGTAACTTAGAGTAATCTAAATAAACTATTATGCTATGTCTTTGAGGGGACTTGTTGGATACAATTGGTGTGTTTGCTTGATGATTGTAATGGGTAGCTTGAGTATAGTTAGTGGCATAGCATAACTCAGAGTAGTTCAACTATCAATCCATCTAGACGTTCATGCAAGTACCGTTATAGCATTTTCGTTACCCTTTATGTGCACATGTGGCCTATGTACGGGTTATGCCCTAGAACATTCCTAGGTCGGGACACGACCATTTTTCTTTTACTCATTTCTCTAAAGCATGGTTAGTCTTATAGCTATCTTATAAAATTACTTGTCCATTTCAACTACTTTACTCAAACACACAAAGTAATTAATTAGGTTGACGATCAACTCAAGAAGGTGCCTGCTTACATTTGATCATGTTTCTTTGAGCATTATAGTAGCAGATGTCATGAAAAATGTAATGAGTAAGAATGAGACAAAAATACATCGACTTATTGCTCATACCTTTCTCACCCACAAATCCTTCTGCCCTCCTTCCTTTTTTTGTAGACTTTCCCACGCTGCAGATAGACTCCATATTGCTCTTAGAGAAACCAATCTCGTTATTCAAAACGAGCAAAGTTGCTAAAGCCCCTGTCTTGGTAATGTCTTCTGAAGTTATCACAAACTCCAAGGATGGTTCGATCCCATCTGGGTATTCATTATCTTCGGCATTCTTGAAAAAGTAGAAAATGTCAGGTAAGAACCATTAGTACCTGTTTCATTTCGTGACAGAATAAACATTTTTTTCTTCAGATTATGCTACTACTAAAGTTATCAGAGCCATGCACAACTATGGAATATGTCCTTTTTGGTTAGTGCTACTATTTTGAGGAGTTAAAGATTGAATAATCCCACATTCGTTAAACAAAAGAAAGGTCAATGGTTGATATATATATATATATATATATATATATATATATAGGGACCAAGATTACTACCTCCTGTACAAGCCAAAGGCAGCATTGCATTAGAGCTAGTAGCATTAGGTGGAGTAAATTTGAATATGAATACAGTTTGATGAGTTGTCGTCAACAAAGAGAAATTAAAATTTCTTTCTAGTATGTCAAGGAAATGAATGTTGTGACACAGAATAATACATATTGGGAATTTTCACAAACATAAAGTGAGCCACCTCCAGTCCATTCCAAACGTGGAATAAAACACAATGAAATGAGCAACAGAGGAGTCACCTCCAATCCATTCCACAAAAACTCTCAACAAACTTTACCCAAGAAACTACACATAAGAGATGCGAAGGCCTCCATGGAAATTTTCAAGAATGTGGAAAGTAAAACAGACAATGAAATGAGCTACAGAGGAGCCACCTCCAATCCATTCCACAAAAGTCTCAGCAAACTTCACCCAAGAAACTACACAAAAAGGATACGAAGATCCTCACCCAACCCACAAACAATAGTCAAAAGCCTCTCCTAATGGCTATCATTTTGCATATGTTCTTCACCACAACTCTGGGTTTGCCCAACATAATGTAATAAATGTGGTTCCCCAATAAAAGACGGGGCTCATAAATCACTTATAGTAGTTGACATGGGTCTCAACTCAATCCAACCTTCCTTCAAACAAACAAAAGACTCAACCCAACCAAAAATATATAATGTCTGAGAATCACAATGGGTATTGGGTCACAATATGCAACAATGGAAAGGATTTGCATGAGAAGTTATTAATGTTTGGTACAAAAGAGTTGTTCATGTAACCAAAAAGAAAGAGAAGAATCAAGTCACAACTAAGTTAATCGTGTCTAAGTACATATTATTCCTCAATAGAAACCACTTTTGGTCCCACTAAGTTCCGACAAAGTTAATCCAACAAGTGTGTTGGGATGCACAGTTCAAACCGCGAGACACCTAATGGTCTGATTTCCCCCTTTGGGTTAGTTCATGTTTCCACTGAGTAGTTGTTTCCCCCTAACTGTAAATGTATTTTCTTGAAATAAGGGTCAGTTTTACTGTCCCCTTGAGTTTCAAACCCAACAACTTCCCTTTCCTGCCTCAACTATTGGGTTCCCCAACCTTTGGTTTCTTAACTAGAACATTTAAATAAGTCCTTCTGTGTATTCAAGAGAATTAACCGAAATTAGAGCGCCGTCAGTTTTCTGTTCCAGTTCTTTTTGCAATACTTTCTTCTTTAACTAGGTTCTCTCTTCAAATAACATGGTATAAGAGCATGGTATTGTTGACCCCCTTTCTCCATAGAATAAACCTAGAGAGTATTCTTGACTAAATCCCTAAGTATCCTCTACCTCTGAGATGGCCCATTCTTATTCACCACCGATACAATCACCAAACAAAACCCTTCTTCCACCAAACTCTTCCAATCCCGGAAAATGTTTAAGTGAATTTTCAAATCTCCGTATTACCACCACAAATTGTATAGTGACAATTACTTGGAGTGGTCTCATGAGTTAGGATGCACACGTGTGGTAAAAGAAAGGTTAGCTACATCAACGTGAAGATGACAAAGCTGGCCATTGAGGAAGGTGTATAATATGCTAAGTGGGAATATATAAGAGAGGTATCCACGTGCCACGAGGCTCCCAGTTATGTAGGATCAACATATACACTAGAGTATATATACTTATCTACTTACCTACCGTCGACGCGAGCGCTCGAACCCCCGACCTCCATGTCCGATGTCCCCCGACCCAACCACTATATATATATATATATATATATATATATATATATATATAGGGCTACGGTCATTATTGGAGATCAAGGAGGCCTTGGCGCTAAAGCTGGCATGGCAATAGGGGATCCCTCTGGACGGACTGGATGCATAACAGATATGTGAAACATGACAACATCTGGGACTGTGCCATGGACAACAACTATTCAGTCACTTTCAAGACTATTTTGAGGCACGGGAGGGTTCTCAAAACTGCAATCCGAAGGGTCATGAAGGATGGGACTGGCACGGACCTCTGGCGGGACCCTTGGATTGATCGCCAATCTCTGTTAAAGATCAGGGGAGCACCGTCGCATCAGGAGGACAGAAAGGGTCTGACTTGCCAACGGATTATCCGTGATGGAGAGTGGAGCCCTGAGTCTTACCGCTATACCGAGGAGCTTGGTGAGATTATCAGGACAGTCGCCTTGGACCCAGTACTGTCGGCTGATCGATGGGTCTGGGACCCGCCTGGAGTTTCTACGGAGACTGGACAGTTCCAGTTCTGGAGCTGCTATAATCTCGTTGGGCGCACTTTTCCTCTAAGTACTGACTATGAGTTCGTATGGTGTAAGGGGCTTGCAAGGAAGATGCAATTGTATGTTTACCGGCTTCTTCTTGGTCGTCTTCTGACGAGGGATCGACTTAGTGCTTTTGGGGTTCAGGTCCCTGACCCTAAGTGTGTGCTATGCAGTGTGGAGAATGAATCTATAAGGCACATTTTCTTTGAGTGTGACCTGTCATGGCAAATCTGGTCTGAGGAAAACAGGGTGTTGGGTGGATGTGATTCCGGAAAGGGGGTTGGGGACATCATCATTGTGCTCCGAGATAACAGAGGAAGAGGGCAGGACTGGTTCCGGACCGCCAGAGTCTGACTGACTGCCGCTGTTTGGCATGTATGGAGGGAACGAAACTGTCGTATCTTTGAGGGGTTAATCACCCCTCCTGTAGGCATCCTCCATAACATTAAATTCGATGTACATGCTATGGAGAACTGAAATGTGGGAGTCCCACCATGATTGTATGTTGTAAGATTATTGCGTTGCATTTGGAATAAAATTTACCCTTTTCCAATATATATATATATATATATATATATATATATTTTTTGGAAAAAGGGTAAATTTTATTCCACTATCATCGCAATAAGGTTACAACATAAAGATACAGTCCCAACTCAGGGGGACATTACAAGTACATCCGACTCAATGTTTTGAAGGATGCCCACTGTGGTGTAGTGGACAGCCCCTCATAAATGCGCCGGTTCCTCTCCTTCCAGACATGCCAAACAGATGCAGCACGTCTCAATCTAGCACATCTGGCCCAGCTCTGCTCCCGGCCCCTGCAATCACCAATCCACTTAAGGATTTCTCTGAAGTCCCGCTCCCTTCCAACCCCTTCCAAGTGTCTCCGGCTCTGCTCCGCCCAGATGCTCCACGTCACATGGCACTGAAAGAACAGATGCCCAATGGATTCATTCTCTATCTCGCACAAAACACACTTAGGGTCAGGAACAGGGACCCCGAACCGAAGAAGTCGGTCCCTAGTGAGTAACCGGCCCAGCACCAGTTTATAAGCAGACAGTTGCATCTTCCTGGCAAGCCCCTTCCCCCAGACAAAGTCGTACGCCTCAATATCATCGAAGTGGGGGCGAACAAGGTCGTAGCAGCTGCTAAATCTGAACTCCCCCGCACCCTCCGAGCGGCCGGGAGGGGCCCAAACCCAGACATCAGACAGTGCCGTAGGAGTGATCTGCACCTGTCTGATCTCCTCACCTAACTGAGCAGTGAAACGATACTCCTCTGGCCTCCAGACTCCACCACTGATGATGTGCCTACAAGTCAGGCCTCTGTACGCCACACCGTCCCTCTGGGGGCCCAGAATCTCCAGAAGAGTCTGACCAGAAATCCACGGATCGAGCCAAAGGTCCGTCTCCCCTCCCTCCCTCATCTTCCTCCGAATAGCCATCCGAAGTACAGTACGGTTCCTCAGGATATGCTCGAAAGACACAGAGAAGTTGTTGTCAATCTCACATACCCAGAAGTTCCTGCCCCGGAGATACCGACTAGTCATCCAGGCCGACCAGAGAGAATCGCCCTGAAGGAACCTCCATGCCAGCTTGATCCCCGCCGCCTCCCTGACCGATACTAGGGATCGCAGACCCACACCTCCCTCCTTCCTGGGATGACAGAGCTGCTCCCAAGAGATGGCATGAATCCCCCCATGCCAAATAAACTTGGCACATATGCCCTCAATCTTTCTGATAGTAGCCAAAGGAACCATAATAGATTGGAGCCAGAACAGAACAATAGCAGATATAACCGATCGAACCAGCTCAATACGCCCTCCAAAAGATAGGCCAGCCGCCTGCCAGCCCTCTACCCTCCTCTGTGCAAAGTCCACCAGACTCTGACATTCTCGGTCCTTCGCGTAGTTGACGGAAAGGGGCACCCCCAGATATTTCACCGGGAGGTCCCCTTTTTCCACCCCAAGCTCCAGGGCCCTCTCCTCCTTCAAAGTGCAAGAGTTGTTGAAGTAAACTTTACTCTTGTCCCTATTCAACCGAAGACCCGATAGCTGTCCGAACTCTTCCATCACTGCCGCAAGCTCCCTCATCCCTCGCATGGAAGGCCTCATCAAAACAAATAGGTCATCCGCATATATGAGATGTGAGACCACCGGAGAGACCCTGCTGTATATCGGTACAATCCTCTCCCGATGCACCGCGATGTCCATCAAACAGGTAAAATACTCCATCACGAGGGTGAATAGGTAGGGGGACAGCAGGTCCCCCTGCCGAAGCCCCCTGCTGCTGCCGAAGAACCCGTATGGAATACCCTGAATGAGGACCGAGAAAGTAGGGGAGGTGATGCACTCTCTGACTCTGTCCACCCATGTCTCGGAGAATCCCATCGCACCCATCAAATGACAGAGGAAGTCCCTGTTGACGGTGTCGTAGGCTTTCCTCAGGTCGAGCTTCACACAGGCCTTCATCCCTCCAGGCTTGTGGAACTCCCGAATCATCTCATGAGCCAGCAGGCTATGCTCCGCAATAGACTGCCCCTTGATGAATGCCGCCTGATTCCAAGAAACCAGGCCCTGCATAGCATCCTCCATCCTCCTGCACATAAGATGAGTAATTATTTTATACAAATAATTACAGCAAGCAATCGGTCGAAAGTCAGCAAGAGAAGTCGCCCCCTCCTTCTTGGGCACTAGCGTCAGGAAGGTGTGGTTCAGCTTCTTCAGGAGCTTGCCCGTATCAAAAAACTCCTGAACAGCCTCAAGGACCTGGACCTTGAGGGTACCCCAATGACGCTTGTAGAAGCCACTGGAGAAACCATCCGGCCCAGGAGACTTGGAAGCATCAGCCTGCATCACAATCGCCTCCACCTCCGCCATCCAGATAGGAGCCATAAGAAGACTATTGCCATACTCCGTGATCAGTGTCTTCGTAGTCAGCTGCGGGAATATCGTAGGATAGTCCGACTGATGATAGAGCTCAGAGTAGAACTGGACAGCCTCCTCCTGGATAGCAACCTGGTCGGTCACAAGACGCCCGTCCCTGCCAATCAGTCACTGAATACAGTTCCGGTGCTGGCGAGCCCGGATGACATCATAGAAGAATTTGGTGCAGCGATCCCCATCCTTGAGCCAGGAGCATTTGGCCCGTTGGGCCGCACTAATCTCCTGCTGAAGTCGCAAGGTGTTGACCTCTGCAGCCAACTTCTCTTTAGCCGCCATCTCCCCACTCATCATGTCTCCCTGAAGATCTGACTGCATGTCTCTCAACTCCGCCTCCTTCTCCTGTAAGGAAGTCCGGGGAAGAGCCCTCACCCAGTCTCTGATGGCGCGTTTGGTCTTCTTCAGCCTGTGAACCATACAAAACTGGGCAGTGCCGACCACCTCCTGGCAAAGACCTCCCGCCACAGTCTCCTCATATCCAGCCGATAGGAACCAACTGTTGTCATAACGGAACGGATGGGCTCTCCATCTGGGACTCTCCACGAAGCGCACCAGGATCGACGAGTGGTCACTGGTCCCCACAGGGAGCCCCTCAGCCACAGAAGAGGGGAAAAGGCGGAACCAATCACTGTTCCCCAAAGTACGATCAAGCTGGCATGCCACCCTGCTCACCACCACCTTGTTGTGCCATGTCCATATGTGCCCGACCCTCTCCAGATCCCTGAGCCCGGACTGGAGCAGGCAAGACTGAAAATCTGAAAGGATCTAGTCCGGGACCGGCCGCCCCCCCAGCTTCTCCCCCCTGTATAGCGTAGCATTGAAGTCTCCCATAATAAGCAGGGGGAGATGACGATGCATCGCTAATGAACTCAGCCTGATGATGTCCTGCCACAAGGTCTCCCGACGCCTCCTGTCATTGTGCCCGTAGACTGCACCAAGTAAGAATCGGAACCCACCCTTGTTGGTGAAGGAGATAGCCACCAGCTGGTCAGACATGAAAACCTCCTCTCCCTCCCAACTAGCTCCATTCCATCTAACCCAGATCCTCGCCATATCACAGAGACCAAGGTTGTGGAGCTGGACCCAGTCCGTAGGAGTTCTACGAGACAGAGTTTTCGCCCCCCTAATCTTAGTCTCTAGTAAGATCGAGATTTCACACTTCTCCTTCCTCAGCACCTCACTAATCTCCCTCCATCTCCCCAGAGAACACCCCCCCGGACATTCCAGGCAAGGGCCGACATCTAAACCGCGGGTGGGGTCCCCTGAACATCCTCTGAAGGGGCACCCGGGGAGAGTGCAACCTCCATATCTCTGGTATCCTCATCTCTATCCCCCTGAAGAAGAAGGGGCAGAGCAGGGGCCACAGCCCCTTGTGGGTCCCCCTGTGGGGGAGGCTGAGCTAGGTCCGCAACCCATTTAGGGTTAACCTTCCACACTCTCACCGTCCCACCCTGTCCGCTGTCCTCACTATGCGACTCCGTAGCCTGGCGCTTCCGACTGTAAACCTGAAGAGCTAGAGTGTTGTTATCTCCATTTCGCCTGTCCTCCTGTCCCATACTCCTGGTGGTCATGGTCCTCGTCCCCATATACTCAACCATCGCTCCAGCAAGAACCTCCGTCGGAGACCCCACGTATTCCCCAGAGTTGGGGGAAGGGTCTGCCTCCATCTCTTCCTCCATCAAGTCCACCTGGTCAACTACAGGGGAGTCAACTGCACCACCTGTCTCCTGCACTACCTCCTCCGTCGCCACCCCAGAAGCTCCTCCACGCCTACAAGCACTCGGGAGATGACCAAAGCAAGCACACGCCGGACATCTGGGGGGCACCCACTCATACTCCACCTTCTGCATGAGGAACTGGCCAGTAGGGGTCCTGTACTTCAACTGCTCAGGCAGGTCCAACCTGGCATCAATCTCCACAAATACCCGAGCATACATCAATCTGGATCTGAAGGCGGTGGCATCATCCGCCTTCATCGGCTTGCCAATAAGGCTGGCAAGTCTCATAAGAAGGGGGACACTCCAGAAGCGTACCGGGAACTCAGGAAACCGAACCCACACAGGCACCGCATTAAGCACCTCCTTCTCGCATCTCAAGTCGGGGGTCCATTGCTTCAGAATAATGAGGCGACCGTCAAACGTCCATGGCCCTCCCTGGAGTATCCGAGTCACATCTTCTGCCAACCCAAATTTAACGAAGTAGAAGCCGTTTTCCTTGGAGAAGAACTCCATGCTACCCTTCGGCCGCCAGACTCTATCCGCATATCCTCGGATCTGCCCGTAGAAGGGCTTGCTCCCCAACACATATAGCACTAAAGTATTCTCCCAGAATGCCGTCACCTTTGCCACTTCGTCGGCCGGAAAGTCGGCACAGAGCTCGCCCCCAATCGCCATAGGTGCAACATACTCCATCGATGCCGGAGTCTTAGCGACCCCCACCTTGCACGCATCTGCCCAGGATACAGGCCGCGCGCCCGAACTCCGAGGTGGAATCGTCGGGGCCGGCCGGGCACTCATGTTCGCAGCAGTCCCTCTCCCCCCGATAGCTGGGACAGCCGTCCCCGCTGACCCCTTCGCACGAGGCCGCCACGCAATCCTGGCTTGTCCCTCCCGTTCCCCCGAGTGAGCCTGACCCGCCATTGGACCCGTCCTCCTGGCTATCCCCGCCCTCCTGTCCGATCCCTGCGTATAAGTTGAGCCTCTCCTAGTCTCAGGGATCTGCGATCGTTGCCCTCCTCCTCGCCTTACCCTCCGATTCTGGACCGTAGTCCAAGCCCCCTCCTCATCCTCCAATCCAGACGATGTCCTTTGGGCGGTGAACACCATCGGGGAACCCCCGGGGGCCACCGCCGTCGAACACCCAACCGAACCCGTGTCCGGACGAGGAGCCGCCGTCCGCAGCCCTCCCCGGCCACCCCCCCCCCCCACCTGGGGAGGGTCGCCGGCAGCCGCCTGCCCCCGCCTGGGGAGGGTCGCCGGATCTCCCCGGTCGGCCCTCTGGCCACCCGCACCTGCGCGCGAACGAGCAGCAGCCGCAGCGCCCGATTCCGGCGGCCGGCCGCCTCCGCCCACCTCCCGCCGGTCGCCACTGGCCGCCACCGCCACCCCCCTTGCCTTTCCCCCGGTCCGGGGGGCGGTTGGCCGCCTCCACTCCGCGATTTGGCGATGCCCTAGCAGAGCTAGGGTTTCCGTTGTCTCCTGCAGCCGCCATTATATATATATATATATATATATATATATATATATATATATAAAAGAGAGGTATAGGTATCCAAGTACCACGAGGCTCGCTTTTATGTAGATAAACAAGGACGCAACCATATATATACCTATACCTCTTATATATATATATATATATATATATATATATATATATATATATATATATATATATATATATATGGAATAAGGGTAAAATTTTATTCCACGAAAATCACAGAAAAAGTATTACAGTACACTCTCTCCCATCAATCCTACCCCGGTTAAGGGGCCATTACAGATACATCGAATTCTAAATTATGTAGAATTCCTACGGGGGGTTATCAGTCCCTCGAAGATACGCCTATTACGTTCTCGCCAAACGTGCCAGACCGATGCTGTAAGGCAGACTCTGGCTGTCTTGGCCCAACCCTGTTCCATACCTCGCCATTCCCTGATCCAGGCGATGGTCCCCCGGATATCTCTATCATTGTCTCCTCCGCCCAGCGACCTTCCACACTGCTCAGTCCAAATAAGCCAAGACACAGGACACTCAAAAAAGAGGTGTCCCATGGATTCGTTCTCCATACCACACATGACACATTTCGGATCAGAGATCTGCACCCCAAATCTGAGAAGCCTGTCCTTCGTCAGCAATCGGCCTAATAATAGTTTGTAGAAGCAGAGTTGCATTTTTCGTGCAATCCCCTTCCCCCAAATGAAGTTAGAGTCCGCAATCCTGTCGTAAGGAGTCCGTACCAGGTTGTAGCAGCTTTTGAAGCGGAAAGCTCCTGTACCTCCATTAGCATCCGGCGAGTCCCATCTCCAGGAATCAGCAGACTGATGAGGATCAATAAGTGACCTGGTGGATCTCCTGTCCTAACTGTGTTGTGTACTGGTAGTCCTCTGGCCTCCAAGTCCCATCTCTGAGGATAAGCTCACATTTCAGCCCTCTGCCCGCCTTTCTGCCCATATGCTCACCTAAGGACTCCAGCAGTGATCTATTGTCAATCCAAGAATCAAGCCAAAGATCAGTGGTCGCCTCATCCTTCATGATCCGACAGATAGCAGTCTGGAGAACCGATCTGCATCGGAGGATCGCCTTGAAAGGGACCGAAAAGTTATCTATCTCACATCCCCAGAAATTCCTCCTCCTCAGATATCTATTAGCCATCCACTCTGCCCAGAGAGAGCCGCCCTTGATGAACTGCCACGCTATCTTCAACCCAGAATCCTTCCGAACCGAGATCAGTGGTCGCAGCCCCACCCCTCCTTCCTCCCGAGGCCGGCACAGTTGCTCCCAGGAGATCGCATGCATTCCTCCTCGCCAGATAAAGTTGGCACATATGCTCTCTATCTTCCGGATAGTGGCTACCGGGATGTTAATCAACTGCAACCAGAACATCGCAATGCCAGATATGACAGACCTCGCCAGCTCTATACAACCTCCAAAGGAGAGCCCAGCCGCCTGCCAACCTTTCACCCTCCTCTGTGCAAACTCTACGAGACTATGGCAATCCAGCTCCTGAGCGTAGTTTACATTCAGCGGTACTTCCAGGTATTTAACCGGGAGATCGTCTTTCTTCACTCCCTGAGCCAGGGCCCTTTCCTCCTTGAGGGAACATCGAGCACTGAAATAGACCCTACTTTTCTCCCTATTCAGCTGAAGTCCAGACAACTGGCCAAACTCCTCTATAATCTCTGATACCGCACGCATCCCTCTCATAGATGGTTGTAAGAGAACCAATAGGTCATCAGCATATATCAAGTGGGACACCACTGGCTGGACCAGCCTGAAAAGAGGGACAATCTTCCTGCTATGTACCGCCAGATCCATCAAGCAAGTGAAGTACTCCATCACAAGAGTAAACAAGTACGGAGAGAGAGGATCTCCCTGCCGAAGGCCCTTGTTGCTCCTGAAGAATCCGTATGGAGTACCCTAGATGAGTACCGAAAAAGTGGGAGAGCAGATGCACTCCCTGACCCTCGCTACCCACATCTCGTCAAAACCCATAGCCAGCATAAGGTGACAAAGGAAGTCTCTGTTGACCGTATCATAAGCTTTCCTTAGGTCAAGCTTCACACAGGCCTTCATCCCCCAGGTTTGTTGAATTCTCTCACCATCTCATGGGCCAACAGACTGTGCTCAGCAATAGATTGACCCTTGATGAAGGCCGCCTGGTTGCGGTAAACCAGACCCTGCATAATCCCCTCCATGCGCCGGCACATAAGGTGTGTAATTATCTTATGCAGATAATTGCAACACGCAATAGGTCTAAAGTCGGTATGGGATGTCACGCCCTCCTTCTTAGGGACCAAGGTTAGAAAGGTGTGGTTCAGCTCCTTCAGCAACTTTCCTTCCGAGAAAAACTCCTGCACCGCCTCCAGAACTGGGTGCTTAAGCAAGCCCCAGTGACGCTTATAGAACCCACTAGAGAAGCCATCAGGCCCCGGGACCCTATTTGGATCAGCCTTCATCACAATAGCCTCCATCTCCTCCATACTCACAGGGGCCAGCAGTAGACTGTTCCCGTGAGGCGTCACCAGCCTCTTTGTGACCAGGTCTGGAAACGTGGTGGAATAATCTGACTGATGATACAAATCTGAGTAGTACCTAACTGCCGCCTCCTGAATCTCCACTGGATCCCCGACAAGTCTTCCCTCATTGTTGAAAAGTCTGGAAATACTGTTCCTGTGCTGTCTGGTACGGATCACATCATAAAAGAACCTAGTGCAGCGGTCCCCATCCTTAATCCAGGAACACTTAGCCTGTTGGGCCGCACTAATCTCTTGCTGAAGTCTCAGAATGTTGACCTCCCCAATCAGTTCCTTCTCCATGGCCGCCAACTCACTACTCAGTATGTCTGCCTGTAAAGCAACCTCGACCTCCCGGAGGGCAGCCTCCTTAGCCTCCAGGGATGTCCGAGGCAACGACTTTACCCAGGCCCGAATAGCACTCTTCGATCGTTTTATTTTGTGTACCATGCGGAACTGTGTCGTGCCCTCCTGAGTATGATGCAGCCCTCCCATAACCACCTCCTTATAGCCAGCAGAGAGATACCAGCTATTGTTGTACCGAAACGGACGGACTTTCCAAGCGGGACTCTCATAGAGGCCTACCCGGATCGGGGAGTGATCGCCAGTCCCAGCAGCAAGCCCCTCAGCCACCGAGTTCGGGAAGCAGCTAAACCAGTCATTATTTCCCAAAGCTCTGTCAAGCTGACACACAATCCTGTTGCAGACCGCCTTATTGTGTCATGTCCATATGTGTCCCGTCCTCTCCAGACCCCTCAGTTCGGACTAGAGGAGACACCTCTGGAAATCATAGAGAATCTGGTCAGACACCGGATGCCCTCCCACCTTCTCCCGCCGACGAATCATAGCGTTGAAGTCCCCTATAAGAAGAAGTGGTAAGTGCAGATGCTCCGCCATGCGACCAACTCGTGCTATGTCTCCCCACAGGGACTCTCGGAGTCTCCTATCATTGTGCCCATATACCACGCCAAGAATGAAATGGAATCCTCCTTTATTCACAAAGGAGATGGCAATAAGCTGCTCAATCTTCAGAATCAGATCTCCCTCCCAACTGTCGCGGTTCCACCTTACCCAGATCCTAGCCATGTCACATAGATCCAAGTTGTGGATTTGCCCCCAGTTAGTAGGTGTCATGTGAGCAAGGATCGTCGCCCCCCTAATCTTCGTCTCCAGCAGGATCGAGATATCGCACTTCTCTCGCTTCAAGACTCCACAAATCTCCTTCCATCTCCCAAGTGAGCACCCTCCACAGATGTTTCAGGAGAGGACCGACATTGATTAATTAATGTGGGGGTCCCCCTGAACATCTACTAGACTGACACCTGAGGGAAGTGTCTCGTCCGTCCCATCTAAATCCTCCACCATCCCGGAAGGCGGGGTGAGGTGTGCCTGTATCCTGGATAGTGTCAAGGCCCAACCAGGGTTGGCCTCGGTCTGATCTTCATCCCCCTCCGCAGGATACACATCCTCCCGTGGAGACGGGGCATGACTCTTCCTGCTATACACCTGCTCTATTAGAGGGGCAGCACCCCCGTTCTGACTACTAGCTAGGGTTAGCATACCCCTGGTCACCATGCTCCTCTGGACCGTGTACTCCACCATCGCCACCTGCAAACACTCCTGTAATGGCTGGGGGTCCGACTCCGGCCTGCAAGCTACCTCCATCAGTGTATCCTCTTCCACTGGTCTTCCAGCAGTCGCCGTTGCGGTGTCAGGACTAGACTCCATCACCGGGTCTACTACCTCCATTCGTGCCACCGGATTATTGGCTGTCTCCCTCCCTCCATTCGTGCATGCACTGGGTAAGTGACCAAAACACTCACAAAGGGGACACATTGGGGGAACCCAATCATACTCCACTACCTGAGTAAGGACCTCTCCGGACGCCACTTGGTACTCAAGGATTTTCGGGAGCTCCGTCCCCGCCTTTATCTCCACAAAGATCCGAGGGTACATGAGTCTAGTACGGAAAGCCGTAGCCTCATCCGCCTTAATCAGCTTGCCAATCAAACTAGCCAATCTCATGAGCAGGGGGATGTTCCAGTATTTCACTGGAAACTCCGGAAAACGAATCCAGACTGGTATCGCGTTCAGAACCTCCTTCTCACACCGTAACTCAGGTGTCCACTCCTTCAGAATTATGAGCCTCCCATCAAATGACCAAGGCCCACCTTGTATAATCCTGGTCACATCCTCCGCCAAGCCGAACTTCACAGAGTAGAACCCATTCTCTCTGGAGAAGATCTCCATGCTCCCATTGGGGTGCCAAACACGCTCTGCATACCCCCGGATATGTCCATATAATGGTTTACTACCCAACACATACATCACCAGCGTGTTCTTCCAGAATTTCGTTACCTCAACAATCTCGTCTGTCGGAAAATAGGCCCGGAGGCCGCCTCCCACCTTCATCGGTGGCACATATTCCATCGACGTCGGCCTCTTGGGCCCCACCGGCATGCAAACATCCTTCCAGGATTGGGCCTCAGGCCATCTGTGGTCGTTCGGGTAGGAGCAGCACATAGAGGCGCCGGGCTCTGACCCCCGACTACCCCGACAATACCTTTTCCTTTCTCTGCCGCAGTATGCTTGGGCTGCCAACCTGTCACAGTGCTTCCCGATCCACCCCTCGGGCGTCGGGGTACTCCTTGGCCATGGTACGGCCTATTCGTGTTCCGACCAGGGCCCGTCCGAAACATAGCATGCGCCTGGAACCCTCTTCTCCCTCCCGGGTGACGTCTAACCACCGTCGTCCAGCCTTCCTCATCTCCACGACTATCCCGGGTCCCAGATCCAGACCCGAATTCGAACATCGGAGCATTGGACACACCCGACCCCCCCATCCGAACCCGACATTGTTGACCGTCGACCCGTCGCCGGCGCAGCCGCAGCAGCCGCCGCCAGGGCCGCCCGGCCCTCCGTCGCCGCATGGGGGGTTCGCCCGACACCCCCCCCTTCGTCACCCCCTGCCCCCTCCCGCCTGGGGGGGGGGGGGGGGCCGCCGCTGCGGGGGGTCCGCCCGACCCCCTCGCCTTCCTCCCGGTCCCCTCCCGCCTGGAGGGACCATCGCAGCCACCTGGGGAGGTCCACCCGACCCCCCCCCTTCCTTCCGAGCTTCCCTCCACCCCCGACGAGCGGGTCCGGGGGCCTTAGGGGGGGAGTTTCCTTCGACTCCTTCGACCCGAGCGAAACCCTAGCCGTATATATATATATATATATAATTTGAAATGGTAATTTTTATTATATTTTTTGGCATCCTAATAGCCCGCAATCCGGCCCGGAGTCCTACAACCCGGTCCCAAAGGCCCACAAACCCAGCACAAAGGCCCGCTCCCGGCAAATACCACACCGTTGGCGCCAATTAAGTTCCATTGGGAATTAATTGCTCCTACGGCACGAACACTCAATTCCAGGGAGGATGCCTCACACCTTAGCCCCTTAAACTCTCTATGTTTAAGGGAGATGCATGTGGCCCGGGTGGTCGGAGTTCAAGCCCTAATGGAAAAATAAAGTGTGTGTTGTTTTCTTTACTCAAACTACCATCCTCCTGGATGGAAGCAACAAGCCTTAAAGTAACGTCAGACGATGCGTCACCCTCTAAGTAGGAATATACAAGAGGATTCAAGCAACAAGCCTAACCGTCACGCAAGGCTATGCCCTCTAAGTAGGAATATGTAAGAAAGCACTGCGGTAAAGTCGTGGATGGTAAGATGCATTATTCCATAGATTAATGGCATGCTTCTGCTCCTTGATATAGAGAAGGAAGTGTGGAGCAGAGAAGACATGAGATACACACTCCAAAAACCAATCACGTTTGTCAAATTCAGCAGAAGAACCATCCGCACCCTTCGACAGAATGTGCAAAACATTGTTACTTTTCTATCATGTCATACACAAATCATTGCTAGAACAGTACACTAAACACAACTTTTCATCCAATTAAATTCCTATCCAACATGTACAACTTACTGCCAACACTAATCTAATAGCACTGAAATAGGTTTGTGGGCTTTTCAGGCTGGTGTAGGCTAATGCCCCTACCAGGCTTGAAATATAATTGGCTTGAAATTTTAGGTCTTACCCAATCTCTCTGTTGGACCATGATGGTCGAGGCCGATCATGGCTTATTATCATCCCTAGCAAAGAAAATAGAAATGGAACCCCTAAACTGGCCTATCTCAACTAACTTTGACCTAATCTTAATGTTGAACTCTACCCATCTCTGTTGGCAACGTTTATGGTTGAAACACCCACACACTCTGACTCACTTGAACTTAAATACCCTGAATTATACATACTTTTGCACTTAAATATCCTGAACTATTTGTATAGACACGTATATACCTTGAACTATCATCATTGTTGCAACTTACTACCCTTTGTTAGTCTTCTGTCAAACTTGATGGTCATGTGCATGACACATGACTATAATGGACTACCTCGCCCCTAAATTCATCTATAGGAAACCCTAACCTTAATCCCTCTCCCCTACCGGTGCACCACCCTGCACCCCCTCCCACCTCTCTCGGCTGCCGACGCCAGGAGGGGTGTTGGGTAGTGGGCGTTAGGTAGGTGCAGAGGTGGGTGAGGGGGGATTTAGGGTCTTTCGATACTTTCCATTACCCTCCAACTGCAAAATTATGGTAATTTAGCTCTAGGGTATTTAAGTTCGAAGTATAAATTTAGGATAGTCAAATGCCTATTAAAATAGTACAAGATATTTCTCTACAAAAATTGCATAGTTCAGGGTATTTAAGTAGTAGTAGCTGAAAATGTGAAAGATCTGAAAACCCCTTGCATGCAAAGTCAACACTTCTCTCTCCCTCTCTCTCACACACACACACATAAAATTAACACTTCATACTAGACCTTGCATGCGTATCCCAAGTAACACACACACACACATTAGATACCCTTTAACACTTCATATTAGACCTTGCATGTGTATCCCAAGAAACATCGACTTTCCATATGGGTACTATATATAATCAAGAACTTTCGAGTTAGAGAAGGAATCGAGAGATCGAGAGAGAGAGAGAGAGAGAGAGAGAGGGGTGTGTTGGTATACTTGAATGAGCTCCATGAGAAAGTGGACATCTTTGTTGTAGAGCTCAAGGAAAAGGTTCCTGACAGCATGATGGAGGTCTTCCGTCAAAGGATTGGGACTCGTTCCATCACCAATCGAAATTTTTTTACTTCTAATATTTTGAATACGAAGTTCAGCTTCACATTTGGCTCTACATTTTGTTCTTGTAGCAAAAGCCATGAGATTCTATTCTGACAATGAAGAAGAAGATGGTCAAGTGAAGAAGAAGAAGAAGAGAGAGATGGTTCTTACTTCTTATTGTGAAGAAGGTGACAAGTTCCTATATACCACAGTTTACTATGTACCGCACAGTGTTTCACGGGAGTTCGTGCAGGGGCGGACCCACCCCTGGGCCAGTATTCCACACACACACAAAAAAAAGTCTCAGGCGAATACTATCTTCACCTTTCCATATATATGCCAAAATGTGACAAGGACTTCTCTTCCAGAAACTAGGTTTGTTTAATTGTGTTCTAAAAATAGTTTTAAGAAAAAAATGTTATAAAATAATTTTTTGGATATACAATTTCTAAGTTTGCATTCGATTACTTTTATTTAGAAAATAATTTTCAGAAACAAAATTTTTAGATGCTGTTTGGTAAAAAAATTTCAGAAAATAATATTGTAATAAATTTTAGAAAATAATTATTAATGTGTTGTGTTCATAATTTTCGTGTCCAGCATCTAGGTCCTACCCTAGGATGTCTACACCCAATTTTTTTCGATACACATTAAAGTATTTTTTTTGTGTCCACTACAGATCTAGCATTTTTCGTGTCCAGCAATTTGTTTCGTATCTTACACAATTTTTTTGTGTTACGGCAATTTTCGTATTCGACATGTCGAGGGTCTGGGATCTCTTGTCCACTACAAATATGACAAAAGGCGTCATCCTCAGTGAGAGGACGAAGATGACGAGGACGACACAGTCGTCGATGGGGCGGTCGAAAACGACGATGGGACGATGAACAACTTTATGAACCACGCGACGAGGACGATGCGGTCGTCGAAGACAACGATGGGGCTCCAACGAAGGGGTGCGTCCAGTTCCTCGGAGACAAGCTTCAACGGACGAACTCGTGTTCCTTAGAGACGAGCTCCGGCAGATGAGGTCGACGGTCTCCTTGAACTTGACGGTGCCCCTCTCGACCCTCCCCGTGGCGACGGTGGTGTAGAGGTCGACGATGTCCATGGTCTCGAACCTCGAGCTCGACGACCTGGAGGAGCCCCTCAGGGGGTTACGTGGTCGGGGACGACGAGGAGTACCCCGACCGCCACTGGGTCTGCGGACGAGGACGACGAGGAGTACTCCGACCGCCACTGGGTCTGCGGACGAGGACGAGGCCGGTGCTGCCTCCAACGAGGAGATGGACTTCTCCACCTGTCTCGGACTCGGAGCGGCGAGGAGGGACGGGACATGGAGCAGTTCGAGCTCAGCGGTCGAAGAAGGCTGCGACGGCGGCGAGAAGGGACTCGAGGGAGGCGAGGGAGAAGGAGGCGGCGACGAGGATTTTTTTTCTCTTTTGGGAGAGAAATATGGGAGTCTGCACCTAGTAGAGAGAGAAAACCATTTCAGGAAAGTAAAATTTTTGGTTTGGGAAAACTGCGCTTAAACGTGGTTTTGAAGATTTTTTTTTTTGAATTTTTTTGGGAAAAGTTACAGGGAAACACTCTCTCTGGATACTGTAGCAATTCCATTCTGAAAATTTAAAACACAACCAAACAGTATGGTTCCGTTTGGATACATTTTTCACTCAAGTTTCTGAGTTTGAACATTGTTTTGGTTGTAAAAAAAACTATTTGGACGCTACCACTCAGTTTTTGATTTCCCAAAACAATTTCCAAAAACAACGTTATAACATTTCTTTCAAGGAGGAGGTGAAAGTAGCTTTCCAAAAAACTTTTTGGCTAAACCTGTGCACAACTTGTCCATAATGCAAGATAGCTGTGTTGGATGCTAGCACGGGTCATTCGAAACTTTCAGCGGGGCTAGCTACCCGCGCTGAAATGGTCATCATCTCGACCAAACTATACGTCCAGGATGGCTTGAATTGCCAGTAACCTTCACCTACACACTGTTTTAGCTATTGATATAAATCTGACAGGGAAGAACATGGTAAGTTATATTACAATGGCACGCTCTACCGATGATAAGATTTATCGTAGTTACTTTAATTGTGCCTATCAAATGCTTGCATGAATTGATTAGGATGGCTAGAAGTCTACCATTTATATATGCATGTTCATATAACTTCTTGAACCAAATGAGGCATAGAATATAATTAGCCACCCACCAGTACAGCAATGTAGATCTTCACTCTCCACAGGTGCTCTTGTAACACCCGTATTCTGGATACGTATTTTTGTCAAGCTTGCATGTATTTCAGACCTGTATTTATTTTCTTGGATTTTGGCATGTACTTGTAATTGACTTGACTTGCGGATTTTGGATTTCTCGTAATTGGGTTTTACCTGGCTTGGATTATTTTGTGGATGAGAATTGGTTTGATTTGGTTTGGTTTGGTTTAACATGCATTGGAACACCTTAACCTATGTTCAACCCTCATTCCACCACAACCCAACCTCTTTATTATCTCAACCTACTTTTCTCTCTCCTCTTTACTCTTTCATTTATTTTCTCCATCTCCTTCTTCTTCCTTCCTCTACACAACACCAAACACCATAGGCAAGTGCACCTTGCCACTATATGAGAACCATATTTTATTTGTCTATTAGCTAGATTAGGCCATGATGATCAACATTAGTGCTTGACATTTTGTGATTTGGAGTCTCCATTGTTCTAGATCTAGGTTTTTACTATTTTCGGATTTACATGATTTTGATCTATTTTGGTTGTGTTTTTGGGGATTTTGTTGCTTCCATGTGGAAGAGAACTCAATTTTACTCAAGTTAGAACTTTGAAAATCTAGATTTGGCTTTGATTTGACAAAGATATGAAAATTTGAATTTCTTGGTGTTCTTGGTGTTCTTCTCGGCCTGGAGTAGCAGGCTGTAGCCTGCGCTCTTTAGCGCAGTGCTGGACTGCGCAGCCCTTCTCGGCCTGCGCTCTTTAGCGCAGTGCCGACCGCGCTGCTTGCCCCTTGGCGAACTGCGCTCAGCCCCATGCGCCAACCATTCCTGCGCAATCCACCCCTGCGCAGTTCATTCCTGTGCAGTCTGCTCCTGCGCAATCCACCCCTGCGCAGTTCATTCATGCGCAGTCTGCTCCTGCGCAATCCACCCCTGCGCAGTTCACTCCTGCGCACTTGGCCCATGCGCCATCTGCCCCTGTGCCCTGTGCCCTGTGCCCCTGCGCACTTGGCACCCTGTGCAGCTGACACCCTGCGCAATCCAACCCCTGACCC
The DNA here is from genome assembly GCA_029216955.1 of Iris pallida. Lineage (NCBI taxonomy): Eukaryota > Viridiplantae > Streptophyta > Magnoliopsida > Asparagales > Iridaceae > Iris > Iris pallida. The sequence continues at coordinate 7,745,195 of JANAVB010012598.1, read as the reverse complement.
CCTTGCGCAAACCATTGGCTCTTGGAGTTTTGGTTTTATTTTTCTAAGCTTGGCTCTTCTATAGCCCTGTATATTGATATTTTATTAGATATTTTACGTCCATTTTATATCCTTACGCCTTTTGTCATGAACTTGATTTTATTTAATATATTGGAATGACTATTGTACATGGCTTGGTATGACAAGGAACTAGCATAACACGACAGTGACCCGTAGTGGTGCACTCCTGACATGACCAACCTGACATGATAGTGGCCCGTCGTGGCGCACTCCTGACAAGTACCCTGACATGATTTATCTTGATGCTGTTGCGACGGCTAACTTGACTCGTATAATCAACTTGACACCGTGGGTGTTCCTGCTTGCTTGCTTGTGCAATCCACTTGTCTTGTCTTGCATCATGTCTAGGACGTGACTCCCTGGTTCCCACGGTCAGGGATTCATACTGAATATGGATTAGGCTAATGACTAGATCAAACTATAGTTCATGGAGAAATTCCAGTCACAGGCAATCTCGTTATCTGGGCGCTCTTAATTGGACTTGTAGCTTGCCGACGAGTAGAGCATATTTCCAGCACACTGTCATGTGTTGCACCCTCTAAGTCACCTAAGGGTATATCGTCTCCGGGGCGATGTACCCAACCATACTCTCAACCCGCGGAAGGATAACTGGATGGTCTGCAGGGCTTGGGACTGGAAAATTCTCATTGCATCTTGTTAGTAATTAGGCTTGTGACAACCCTAGTTAGTTAAAGTAGTAAGCCGTAGTAATTGCTTGGCCGCTTGTGAATGAATGATGTCTAGCTCGGTCTAAGTCTTGTCTAGTCCCTGTACCTGGTGTTCCTGAACATGATCGTTTTACTTGCTTTAACAATAATTGGGTAGGGACAAGGAGATATTCAGGCGAAGGGTTATAACCCCGGTCCTTGTTTGGTTTACGGGTTGTAACCTGGCTCCCAGAATGGTTCCACGTCCCTAGTCGTTTATTGTCCTGACGTGCTCTTTATTACTTGTACTTTTCCTTCATTTTCTTATGTTCTGATATGCTGGCTTTTGTTCTTATTTCGTGGCCTCCTTTGTGGCACTTGCTCTTTCTGGGGTTTGACCCAGCTGGTTTTGTGTGGCCAGATTTCGGAGCAGCTCCCGAGGATCTACCAAACCTCCAGCCCGATGGTGGCGACTAGAAGGAACCCGGGCTACGAGTGGGTTTTCTATTTTGTTTCGCTCACTCTATTGTAAATTATTCTTTTGAGGCGTTTAGCCGACGAGCACCTGTTAGCTCGATGCACATTTACTTACTGTCTGCCTACGGGCTGTAAACATGATTAACAAATCCTAGGGTTGATCATGTATGACTTAACTCTTGCTAGTCCTTGCATTTTGTACGACTAGCTTCATGATCAGCTGATATGTAATACTTGGGACGCCTTTTATTGTATATTTGGTGATCAAACATCTTGTAATTGTATTACTTGCTTGAGATTGAAACAGTAGGCTTGACCTTAAGAGATTGTTGGCTTGTAGTAAACCCTCATATCTAGACAGCCGTGACCGTATAGCGAGATGGACTTCATTTCAATATACGTAGCTGGCTATGTTCGCCTCCGCTCTCCAGTATTCTGGTTCTGGGGCGTGACATGGTTTAAGTGGTGGCCCATGCAGGTCTTGTCAATCAAGAAATATGAGGGTTTACCGATAGATGTCTCAATCATTATTCGTCCTTGATCTCCGTTCATATCCTCTGAATCCCTGGGAATCTTGACATGATCACATGCTTGTATCATTGATCTATCCTGGTCCTTCCTTATTGTTTTCCTTGTGTCGTCTTCTTCAGCGACACTGTACCTGACCCCGCCGATCAGCAAGATGGAGCACCTCCCGTGGACCAGCAACCTGGAGATCAAGCCCAGCATTCCGGAGTCGCCTCCAGAGTTGTACCTTCTGGAGGAGAGCCCCCAGTTCAGCCTGTTCAGCCTGCTGAGCCGGATGATGGCACCTTGGTAGGTCTCATCAGGACCTTGATAGCTTCCTAGGATCGTCGAGAAGACGCCTTGCACCAGGTAGTGGCAGATGCTTTGACCAGAGGCGGTCATCCAGGGAACAGCGCAGCCAACAGCTTCAAGCGCCTGAACCCTCCCTTCTTCGATGGCAGTGAAGATGCGATTGCCGCGGACGCTTGGCTTCAGGATACCGAGGTGATTCTGGAAGCAGCTAGGACACTTGAGAATGAGAAGGTAGCGGTGGTACGCCTGCAGTTGTTGGACTTAGCTCGCAGTTGGTGGGCAGTGCAAGCCATGGGATTAGTGGCACCCATTGCTTGGGCAGTGTTTAGAGAAAGATTCCAGACGAAGTATTTCGATGCTGTGGCTCGGTACGACCTGCACACCAGATTTACCAACTTGAAGCAAGGAGGCAGAACAGTCGACAGTTATGCATCTGAGTTTTCTAGGCTCAGTAGGTTTTCCCCCACCTTGGTGGCGACCGAGTTTGATAGGGCCCAGCGGTTCCAGCAAGGACTGCATTTGGAGATCTTGTTGGCAGTCGAGCAGTTCGAGCACCAGACGTTCGATGCAGTATTGAGAGCGGCTAGGAGGCATGAGTACACCTCCCAACGGATCGTAGATAGGACCGGAGGCAGGAAGCGGTCCCACAGTCAGATGCACCAATCATCAGCTCCAGCCCCGGCAGCTAGAAGTTTGACCATTGGAACTCCGAGGCGGGCGGCCTCAGTAACGTCGGTTCAGCATTCGACCCCGACGTACCCACAGCACCAGAAGCAGAAGCAGACTTCTGCGATGGGATGTTCTCATTGTGGGAAGCCAGGCCATGTAGTAGCAGATTGTCGTAGGGCACAAGGATTGTGCCTAGCTTGTGGAGCGGCAGATCACAAGAAAGGAGCTTGCCCGAATAGGGGTAGTTCATCCTCTTCCAACCTAACCAGTCCATCGGTTAGGGGGCCAGCACCTGTGCAGCTGCAGCAGTACCCAAGACCATTGTTGCCTCAGGCCCAGGCATTTCATCAGCAGAACCAGCAGCAGTATACCCAAGCCCAAGTGCAGAGCAGACAGAGAGGTTTCCAGCAGAGGGGACCCGCAGCTAGCGGTCAGGCCATGATGATGGCTATGGAAGAAGAAGTTGCACCAGGTGAGGTAGTGGCAGGTACTATTCTCGTCAACTCCTTTCCAGCATCGGTATTATTTGATTCTGGTGCATCACATTCATTCATGTCTGCACGATTAGCGACACGGACAGGATTGGAGCCAGAGTCATTATCAGTAAGACTCAATATACTTACTGGTAATGGTCTTATGGGGGTAGATCGAGTGTTTTCCTCGTGTCGGATCGTAGTTAGCGGTAGAGAGTTCCCCACTAGATTCATAGAATTCCCTATGGCAGACTATGATGTAGTCTTAGGCATGGATTGGTTGAGGAACCAGTATGCTAGGATAGACTGCCATGTTGGCAGGGTTATCTTTAGTATTCCAGGCGAGCCAGAGTTTTCATTTTCCAGAGGCGCGGTGGAGCCATCCTCCCCAGTGTTGCGGATGGCAGTAGCAGCAGTGCGGTTGCCCCGGATAGTTAAAGAGTTTTCAGATGTCTTCCCAGAAGAATTTCTAGGGATGCCGCCAGAGAGGGAGATCGAGTTCACTATAGACTTGATCCCCGGGACAGCACCAGTATCAGAGCGAGTCTACAGAATGGCACCTTCAGAGTTGGAGATTTTGTACAAGATGATTGAAGAACTCAGGACCAATGGATTCATTCGTGCAAGTGGATTGCCTTGGGGAGCCCCGATGCTTCTTATGAAAAAGAAGGATGGTACGTCCAGGTTATGTGTAGATTATCGTACCTTGAACTCAGTGACAATCAAGAACAGATACCCTCTCCCGAGGATAGATGACTTGTTTGATCAACTCAAGGGGGCTTCAGTGTTCTCGAAGATAGACTTGTGGTCAGGATACCACCAGATCAGAGTCAGAGAACAGGACATCCCGAAGACAGCGTTTAGATCGAGATATGGGCATTGGGAGTTCCTTGTTATGCCCTTTGGAGCAACCAATGCGCCAGCAGTATTCATGGACCTCATGAATCACATTTTTATGCCTTACCTGGATCAGTTTGTGATCGTGTTCCTAGATGATATCTTGGTCTATAGCAAGAGCGAAGCAGAGCATGAGCAGCATCTCAGAATCGTCCTTCAGATGCTCAGGGAGCACTAGTTGTACGCCAAGTTCAGTAAATACGAGTTCTGGCTCGATCGCATTTCGTACTTGGGTCACATCATTACTCGAGGAGGAGTGAAAGTGGATCCCCAGAAGATTATGGCTATCGAGACTTGGCCAGTACCCAGCTCAGTGGCAGAAGTTCGTAGCTTCCTTGGATTAGCCGGCTACTATCGACGATTTGTTTCAGATTTTGCAAGAATTTCGGCGCCGATGACCCAGTTGACCCGCAAGGATGTGCAGTTTGCTTGGACAGCAGAGTGCCAGGAATCATTTGAGAAGTTGAAGCGAGGATTGATAACGGCTTCCATTCTCACGCTTTCAGATGGGTCCGGAGGATTCACAGTTTATTGCGACGCTTCAGGTAAAGGATTGGGGTATATCTTGATACAGCATGGGAAGGTAATATCTTATGCATCACGCCAACTTCGTGACCATGAGAAGATTTACCCGACCCACGACTTGGAGCTAGCAGCAGTAGTGTTTGCACTTAAGTTGTGGAGGCACTATTTGTACGGAGATAGAGTGGAGATATTTACTGATCACAAGAGCCTGAAGTATGTTTTCACCCAGAAGGACCTTAATATACGGCAGAGAAGATGGCTTGAGCTATTGGTGGACTACGATGTAGATTTGCAGTATCATCCAGGGAAGGCCAACGTTGTAGCAGATGCGTTGAGCCGGAGAGCCAGAGTTTATTTCCTAACGGCACAACCAGAGTTATTGGCAGATTTTTAGAATATGGGAATTGAAGTGGTTCTTCCTTCCAATGTGGCATTGATAGCCAGTCTACAGGTTCAGTCCAGCATAGTTGAGAGGATCCGAGTGGCGCAGTCTACAGATTCCAAGCTTCAGCGGCTCAGAGCAGAGTATGAGGCAGAAAGAAGGCCAGAGTTGTGCATTCATGAAGATGGTACACTTCGATACGGATCTCGTCTTTATGTACCCAATGGAGATATCAGGCAGGAAGTCATGGCAGAAGCTTACAGTTAGTAGTATTCTATTCATCCCGGTGGCACGAAGATGTACCGTGATATCCGTCAGCACTTCTGGTGGAATGGCATAAAGAGGGAGATAGCCCGGTTTGTCTCTCGGTGTTTGGTTTGCCAGCAGGTTAAAGCTGAACATCAGAGGCCCGCTGGACTTCTTCAGCCCTTGCCGATTCCAGAATAGAAGTGGAAGCATGTGACCATGGATTTTGTGACTGGATTGCCTAGATCCCCAGCTGGTCGAGATGCTATTTGGGTTATAGTTGACCGGCTCACGAAGGTGGCTCATTTTCTTCCATTTAGAGTTGGGCAGTCAACGGCTCAGTTGGCAGAGATATACCTCAGGCAGATTGTCAGGCTTTACGGTGTGCCCGTCAGTATCACCTCGGACCGAGATTCAAGGTTTACGTCACACTTTTGGCGTAGCTTGCAAAAGAGTTTGGGAACTCGTCTCCAGTTCAGTTCGGCATATCATCCACAGACAGATGGCCAGTCAGAGCGCACTATCCAGACTCTTGAAGACATGTTGAGGTCTTGCACCCTCGACTTCGGTGGTTCGTGGGAAGATTACCTGCATCTTGTGGAATTCTCGTACAACAATAGTTTCCAGGCCAGTATCCAGATGGCTCCGTTCGAGGCTCTGTATGGTAGGAAGTGCAGATCCCCGCTAGCATGGGATGATGTTGGAGAGAGGCAGATGCTCGGTCCAGAGATGATTGCCCAGACAGTTGAAGTGGTCAGAAGGATCAAAGATCGTCTTCGAGTTGCCCAAGATCGCCAGCGGCATTGGGCCGATGCTCATCGACGTCCCTTGGAGTTTGCTATCGGCGATCATGTATTCCTTAGGATCTCGCCTAACCGCCGCGTCATTCGCTTTGGCGTACGGAGAAATCTTAGTCCTAGGTATATATGGCCGTTCGATATCCTGGAGCGAGTAGGAGATGTATCCTATCGTCTTGCTCTTTCGCCATCGCTAAGTGAGGTACATGATGTATTCCATGTGTCCCAATTACGACGGTACGTCCAGGACCCGAGCCATATCCTAGACCATTCGAAACTGGTTGTTGGTACCAACCTTTCGTATGAGGAGAGGCCCGTGTCTATATTGGATCGGAGAGAGAAGATACTCAAGAACAAGACTATTAGCTTAGTCCGTGTTGCTTGGGGTCATCACTCTCTAGGTGAGTCAACATGAGAGCGTGAGGATGATATCCGATCGCGATATCCCTATCTGTTTGACTCGTAAGGTATAATGTCTTCCTTATGCCTTATGTTTTCCATCCCTTGCTTGCATGTATGATTGTCTGATTGCTTGCCTGGTTATAGCTTGCCTGTGATTAATATAGCTTGTCCTTGTCTCTCTAGCCTCTTAATTAAATTCTAAGGACGGAATTCTTTTAAGGTGGGTAGAGTTGTAACACCCATATTCTGGATACGTATTTTTGTCAAGCTTGCATGTATTTCAGACCTATATTTATTTTCTTGAATTTTGGCATGTACTTGTAATTGACTTGACTTGCGGATTTTGGATTTCTCGTAATTGGGTTTTACCTGGCTTGGTTTATTTTGTGGAGGAGAATTGGTTTGGTTTGGTTTAACATACATTGGAACACCTTAGCCTATGTTTAACCCTCATTCCACCACAACCCAACCTCTTTATTATCTCCACCTACTTTTCTCTCTCCTCTTTACTCTTTCATTTATTTTCTCCATCTCCTTCTTCTTCCTTCCTCTACACAACACCAAACACCATAGGCAAGTGCACCTTGCCACCACATGAGAACCATATTTTATTTGTCCATTAGCTAGATTAGGCCATGATGATCAACATTAGTGCTTGACATTTTGTGATTTGGAGTCTCCATTGTTCTAGATCTAGATTTTTACTATTTTCGAATTTATATGGTTTTGATCTATTTTGGTTGTGTTTTTGGGGATTTTGATGCTTCCACGTGGAAGAGAACTCAATTTTACTCAAGTTAGAACTTTGAAAATCTAGATTTGGCTTTGATTTGACAAAGATATGAAAATTTGAATTTCTTGGTGTTCTTGGTGTTCTTCTCGGCCTGGAGTAGCAGGCTGCAGCCTGCGCTCTTTAGCGCAGTGCTGGACTGCGCACCCCCTCTCGGCCTGCGCTCTTTAGCGCAGCGCCGACCGCGCTGCTTGCCCCTTGGCGAACTGCGCTCAGCCCCATGCGCCAACCATTCCTGCGCAATCCACCCCTGCGCAGTTCATTCCTGCGCAGTCTGCTCCTGCGCAATCCACCCCTGTGCAGTTCATTCCTGCGCAGTCTGCTCCTGCGCAATCCACCCCTGCGCAGTTCACTCCTACGCACTTGGCCCATGCGCCATCTGCCCCTGCGCCCTGTGCCCCTGCGCACTTGGCACCCTGCGCAGCTGACACCCTGCGCAATCCAACCCCTGACCCCCTTGCGCAAACTATTGGCTCTTGGAGTTTTGGTTTTATTTCTCTAAGCTTGGCTCTTCTATAGCCCTGTATATTGATATTTTATTAGATATTTTACGCCCATTTTATATCCTTACGCCTTTTGTCATGAACTTGATTTTACTTAATATATTGGAATGACTATTGTACATGGCTTGGTATGACAAGGAACTAGCATAACACGACAGTGACCCGTAGTGGTGCACTCCTGACATGACCAACCTGACATGATAGTGGTCCGTCGTGGCGCACTCCTGACAAGTACCCTGACATAATTTATCTTGATGCTGTTGCGACGGCTAACTTGACTCGTATAATCAACTTGACACCGTGGGTGTTCCTGCTTGCTTGCTTGTGCAATCCACTTGTCTTGTCTTGCATCATGTCTAGGATGTGACTCCCTGGTTCCCACGGTCAGGGATTCATACTGAATATGGATTAGGCTAATGACTAGATCAAACTATAGTTCATGGAGAAATTCCAGTCACAGGCAATCTCGTTATCTGGGCGCTCTTAATTGGACTTGTAGCTTGCCGACGAGTAGAGCACATTTCCAGCACACTGTCATGTGTTGCACCCTCTAAGTCACCTAAGGGTATATCGTCTCCGGGGCGATGTACCCAACCATACTCTCAACCCGCGGAAGGATAACTGGATGGTCTGCAGGGCTTGGGACTGGGAAATTCTTATTGCATCTTGTTAATAATTATGCTTGTGACAACCCTAGTTAGTTAAAGTAGTAAGCCGTAGTAATTGCTTGGCCGCTTGTGAATAAATGATGTCTAGCTCGGTCTAAGTCTTGTCTAGTCCCTGTACCTGGTGTTCCTGAACATGATCGTTTTACTTGCTTTAACAATAATTGGGTAGGGACAAGGAGATATTCAGGCGAAGGGTTATAACCCCGGTCCTTGTTTGGTTTACGGGTTGTAACCTGGCTCCCAGAATGGTTCTACGTCCCTAGTCGTTTATTGTCCTGACGTGCTCTTTATTACTTGTATTTTTCCTTCATTTTCTTATGTTCTGATATGCTGGCTTTTGTTCTTATTTCGTGGCCTCCTTTGTGGCACTTGCTCTTTCTGGGGTTTGACCCAGCTGGTTTTGTGTGGCCAGATTTTGGAGCAGCTCCCGAGGATCTACCGAACCTCCAGCCCGATGGTGGCGACTAGAAGGAACCCGAGCTACGAGTGGGTTTTCTATTTTGTTTTGCTCACTCTATTGTAAATTATTCTTTTGAGGCGTTTAGCCGACGAACACCTGTTAGTTCGATGCACATTTACTTACTGTCTGCCTACGGGCTGTAAACATGATTAACAAATCCTAGGGTTGATCATGTATGACTTAACTCTTGCTAGTCCTTGCATTTTGTACGACTAGCTTCATGATCAGCTGATATGTAATACTTGGGACGCCTTTTATTGTATATTTGGTGATCAAACTGTCACGACCCGCTACCCAAATTGTTGGTCCAGGCCGAGTCATGCCCAGCCTACGTTGAGATAAAACGTAATAAGCTGTTCTAAAGACAACAGGATAAGACTAAATATGCTAGCAGTTCTATAAGTGAAGAAGAATCATAAATGCTCCAAACACAAAAGTCGTCGTATATATAGTAAAATGTCCAAGTACAAGTGAACTGAAATGTAAAACTGGATACATGTCCAGTTGCAAAATGTATAGTCTAATACATGACTACTGTCAAAAGTCTAATAATACAAAAGACAACTAGGCGAGGTTTCCCGCAGGAACATCCTCGTAAGGCAAAGCCGGGTCCTCGGCAGTAACTCCATAATAGGTGTCGCAGAGTAACTCCTCCTCAGTAAGGACACCTACAACGTTATCCTGTCAGGACGGGAGCAAGTACTGAATCTAACAAACTAGCATATGAAACATGAAAATAAACATGAGAGGAATAACTGGAAAGCATGGCATCACATAGTCTATCATGGCAAGGATACATATGTCATAGAGACAGATGTATATGTAATGTTTAAAACTGTAGCAGGTACGTGATCGGTCAATAGATGTACAATGTACTGAGGCACAATGTAAATAAAATGTACATACGTACAAGTGCACAAGCATAGGTGTACATTCGTACAGAAATGTGGGATAATGGCCTACGACGCAGATTCATATAGAATGAACTTTGCTCGGTACGATAATGGGGGCATGATCACGTACTCAACTATCAGTTTCCCCATAACCCATATTCTATCATGTGAGAGATACATAAAGACTGTTCTAAGCATGGTAGTAACTGAAAGTACAATATGTAGAGATCTAACTTATCACTCCAAGGATCAGCATTTAACATGGTGGGGTTTGCAGTTCATTTATATAACAATATGTAAAGTTCGTAGAAAGTACTTGCCTCTAGCAAAGCAAAACAAAACAAGCTGCGATAACAGTGCTATGGATGTCCAGTAACTCGTCACTATAGAAGTAAATACAATAACTTAGTTTTTATACTAAGTTAAAATACTATGACACTAATTGGTACAATATGACTTGGGACTGGGCACCTAGCCAAAATGATGACTTTAGCATAGGAGACCAATGTGGGGTGACACAATACTCAAACTAACTTTCTAGGGTCTAAAAATCAATAAGAAAATCAAGTCATGAGTGCGCTACTACGAGCCACTATATCGAGCTAGGCATATATAGTAATCTGGAGTGCACCATAACAGGCCACTATCTATAATTTGGACATAGAACAATACGTGAACATAAGCATGTACCATGTATATAGAGTGTACAATCATTCTTTAACTATCCAAGGTCATCTAATCATGTTAAGAGTCTATTACAATCGAGAAAGTATCAAAAACGGACAAAAACGGGCAAAAACGGACAAAAACAGCCTAAAATAGCATAAAACGGCATACCGGCGGTATACTGCGGCATACCGGCGGTATACCGGACTAAAGACAGTAAGTTTCTAGTGCCAAAAATGGCATACCGGCGGTATACTGCGGCATACCGGCGGTATACCGTTTTTCCAAACAGCAACAAAATCCAGATTTTCGCTAAAACTTGTTTCGGCCATAAAAACTTCATTTTAAATCAAAATTCGGACTTTCAAAAGTTAAAATTGAATAGAATTGAATTTCCAACAACATGAAAGTATTAGTTTTCACAAATCAAAACATTTGATAGATCAAAACCTCAAAATACTCGAAAATCATATCTAGAAACTCAGATCTATGCAATACTGTCAATCAAAACCAAAAGTGCTATATACTAAACATGTTAACAATTTAAAGAAGCAAATTATAGGCCAATAAAACTCTAGTTTCCATGGAAAACAAAAATAAAGTATGGTCATGCCACTTTTGAGCAAGATACACTTGCCTAGGTTAAGCTCCAAGCCTAATCTTCTAGTCCACCACCAAGAGGGGTACGAAACCACACTCTAGACCTCAAGGCCAAGCTCCTAGCAAAGCTCCAAAGGAAGAGAAAGGAAGAAGAAATGAAGAGAGAGTGAAGAGAATGAAAAGAGAGAGGAGAGAGAAAGTAAAATGGTTTATATAGAAGGGGGAATTAATCTTAGCCGTCGGATCGTGATCCATGTCAAAATCTAAGTCAATCGTGGCCATTCAAACAAAACCAAATGTCCATTGGGTAATAGGGTGCTTCTACACTATTCATGAAAATATCTAAACACTATTCATCAAAATATCCAAAACACTATTCATCAAAATATCTAAAATCGAAAATATCTAAAATGTAGAAAATCTGTCTGGACGGTATGCCGGCCAAGGAAAAATCTATAAGTTAGGAAAAATTTCAAGGCATTACGAAAACCAAGAAAATACGAAATACGCTACAAAATACGTATTTAAATTAAATGTTATTAAAAATTATAAAAACTATTTATTTATTTTTTTTTGAAATCTAGGGGCTTACAAATCTTCCCTCCTTGAAAAAAATTTTGTCCTCAAAATTTACAAGGATAGAAGACTCTACAAACATTCTAACATAACAAGCAATGCAAACAAAAGACTAAGGCTATTATTAAGACTAACCTCTAGGGTATCAAGCGGAAACGGGTGGTTCCCTCGCAGCGGTTGGGTCGAACAAGTAAGGATATCTCTCCCTCATGTCCGACTCCCTCTCCCAAGTAGATTCACCTGGGGAGTGACGGCTCCAAGCTACTCGTACTAAGGGTATAACCTTGTTCCTCAGCCTCTTCTCTCTCCTGTCTAATATCTCCACTGGCTGCTCAGAAACTGTAAGGCTCGGTCCGACCTCCAACTCTGAGTGATCTAGCACATGACTGGGGTCTGGAACATATCTCCTCAGCTGAGATACGTGAAAGACGTCGTGAACTCCTGCTAGGTTGGGTGGAAGTGCAACCCTGTAAGCTACCTCTCCGATCCTGCCAAGTACCTCGAATGGCCCGATGTATCTGGGGCTCAGCTTCCCTCCTCGTCTGAACCGGATCGTCCCTCTAGTAGGTGATATCTTCACTAGCACCATATCACCGTCTGCGAACTCTATCGGCCTGCGACTAGCATCAGCCCAGTGTTTCTGCCTGTCCTGAGCTACTCTGAGCCTGTCTCTGATCATCCCGACTTTCTCTGCTGCATCCGTGATCATCTCCGGCCCAAGCATGACTCTGTCTCCGACATCATCCCAAAAGAGCGGTGTGCGGCATCGTCGCCCATATAGCGCCTCGAAAGGAGACATACCAATACTGGCCTGGTAGCTGTTGTTGTATGAAAACTCTACCAAGTGCAGATGGCTCTCCCATGATCCTCCGAAGTCCAGCACGCAAGTCCTCAGTATATCCTCCAGTGTCTGTATCGTCCTCTCGGACTGTCCATCTGTCTGCGGGTGGTACGCCGTACTGAACTTGAGCCTACTGCCCAACTCCTCCTGCAAGCTCCTCCAGTAGTGGGATGTGAATCTGCTGTCTCTGTCTGACACGATGCTCACCGACACTCCGTGTAGGCGAACTATCTGCTGCATGTATAGCTCTGCCAACTTCTCGGTGGAAAGCCCCACCTTGAAGGATATGAAGTGCGCACACTTCGTCAGCCTGTCTACGATGACCCAGATGGCATCCTTCCCTCCTTGGGAACGAGAAAGCCCCGAAACGAAGTCCATCGTAATATGTTTCCACTTCCACTCGGGAATGGGTAACGGCTGCAACAAACTAGCTGGCCTCTGGCGCTCCGCCTTGACCTGCTGGCAAACTAGACATCTCGAGATAAAACGCGATACGTCCCTCTTCATCCCGTGCCACCAAAGATGTTCCCGCAAGTCACGGTACATCTTGTTAGCACCAGGGTGAATAGAATATCTCGATCGGTGCGCCTCCTGCAAGACTGCCTCTACTAGATCTCCCTTTGGCACGCACAATCGGCTGCCATATCTCAAGGATCCATCCTCTGCTATAGTGAAGTCATCCAGCAATCCAGCTAAAGCCTGGGGTCGAAGTCTGCGAAGGCTCTCATCTGTAGACTGTGCCTCCCGGATCTGCTCCATCAAACCTGACTGAATGTCAAGCGCCATCATCTGTATCACTGATCCTGGCCGAACTAGCTCGATACCGAGCTTCTCCAGATCCTCCCGCAAATGCCGATCAATCATCAGGTACCATGCCATCGGATGCCTGCTCAGCGCATCCGCCACCACATTTGCCTTCCCGGGGTGATATTGTAAATCGATGTCGAAGTCCTTCATCAACTCCAACCATCGTCTTTGCCTCATGTTCAGCTCTTTCTGCGTGAACACATACTTCAAGCTTTTGTGGTCAGTAAAGATTTCCACACGCTCTCCGTATAAGTAATGTTTCCATAACTTGAGTGCAAAGATCACCACAGCTAACTCTAGGTCATGGGTAGGATAATTCCTCTCATGAGTCCGCAATTGCCTAGATGCATAAGCAATCACTTTCCCATGCTGCTGTAGGATACATCCTAGCCCCTTCCCAGAAGCATCACTGTATATGGTGAAACCTCCAGAACCTGAAGGTAAAATCAGAACTGGAGCGGTCGTCAGCCTCCTCTTCAGCTCCTCAAATGCTGTCTGGCAGTCCTCAGACCAAATATACTCTACGTCCTTCCGCGTCAGCTTCGTCATGGGTTCAGCTATCCTTGTAAAGTCCTGGATGAACTTTCTATAATAGCCTGCTAAACCAGAAAACTCCTGATCTCTGAAACTGACGTCGGAGCCATCCACGTCTCAACTGCAGCAATCTTCCTGGGATCCACCGAGATTCCATCTCCAGTGACTACATGGTCGAAAAACTCCACTCGGTCTAAAAAGAACTCGCACTTCTGCAATTTGGCAAACAATCTCTCCTGCCTCAGAATACCCAAAACTATCCGTAAGTGCTCTGCATGCTCCTCTGGCATCTTCGAGTATATCAGGATGTCGTCGATAAACACCACGACAAACTTATCCAGATATTGGTGAAATGTCTTATTCATCAAGTTCATAAAGACAGCTGGCGCATTTGTGAGACCAAATGGCATCACCAGAAACTCGTACTGCCCGTACTTCGTGTTGAATGCCGTCTTCTGGATGTCTGCTGCCCTAACCTTCACCTGGTGGTACCCGGATCTCAAGTCTATCCTGGAAAACACCTTCGCCCCGCTCAACTGGTCGAACAAATCATCTATCCTGGGCAGAGGATATTTGTTCTTGATGGTGATGGCATTCAAGGCCCGGTAGTCAATACACAACCGGACTGTACCATCCTTCTTAGGCACAAAGAGCACTAGCGCTCCCCATGGAGAAGCACTGGATCGAATGAAACCCTTTTTCAACAGGTCATCAATCTGCTCTTTCATCTCTATGGCCTCCTTGGGATTCACTCTATAGCAAGCCCGGGATACTGGTGATGAACCCGGCACTAAATCTATAGTGAACTCCACATCTCTGTTAGGCGGAAGTCCTGGAAGATCCTCTGGGAATACATCCACAAACTCCCTAATGATAGGGTGTGGCGGTGCTGCGTCCCCGACTGTAGCACAACAGTTCGGCTCTAGGCTGATCTCCGGCCCTGTCCTCCTGACACTGAATGGTGCTGTGCCTGGGGGACTGAACAAAATACTACCCTCATGACAGTCTATAGATGCATGGGCATAGCTAAGCCAGTCCATCCCCAATATGATATCATAACCGGGGAGTGGCATCACAAAGAATCGCCCCTCAAACTCTCTCCCGGCTATAGTAATACAGCATCTATAGCTAGCTCTAATAGGCACTGGTCCTCCTCCCGTCATTACTCTACTAATCTCCGCAGTAGGTGTAGATACTAAATGATGTTCTTGCATAAACTCTAATGATAGGAAGCTATGAGATGCACCAGAATCAAACAAACATAGAGCTAGAAAAGTATGCAAATAAACATGACCTGTGATGACGTCAGCTAAATAATCCGGCTCCGAAACCTGCTCCGGCTCTGGCTCAAGGGCTAGGCTATAAACCTTCCCCTGAGGTCCCTTTTGCTGCTGCAGATGCTGCCCAAACCTCTGCTGCTGAGTCGGGAGTGGTCCTCTAGGCTTCGCTGCTGGGCAGTTCCGAAGCTGATGGGTGGCAGACCCACAAAGTAAGCACTGCCCCAACCTCTTCCTGCAGACGGCGAAGTCATGACCTGGTCTTCCGCAGAAAGAACATATAGCTCCCTTCTGCTGCTGCTGTCGGGGTCCCGGGGCTCTAACTGGCGGGGTTTGATGATGTGGTGTAGGGGGACGGTAAGTCTGCTGTGGCGGCGTCGGTGCTCTCTGCTGGAAAGCCTGACGCTTGGACGGTCCCTCATGATGTACAGAAGCCGGCCTCTTGCTAGACAGAAGACGCTCCTCGATGCTCCGGGCTAACTCTAGGCTCTGGTAGTAGTCAGTCGTACCGTTTGCTACTATAAGAATGCCAATGTCTGGAACTAGACCATGGCAAAACCTACGGGTCATCTCCTCTGGATCAGCAACCAGACTAGGAGCAAAATGGCTCAGGCGACTAAACTCTGCCGCATAGTCATCGACAGAACGGTTCCCCTGCTGGATGTTCTGGAAGCGTAGCCCCATGGCTACTCTAGCAGTGGTCGAGAAGAATTTCTTCTTGAACTGGGTCTTGAACTGGTCCCAGGTGGCTCTCCCTCTCGCAAACAACGGCTCATTCCTGAACCAGACTCCGGCTAAGTCTATCAGCAGAAATCCTGCTGCCTCGACCTGAAGGTCATCCGACATCCTAACTCCCAGAAGCTTTCTCTCTACTGAATCTAGCCAGTCATCAGCTACTACTATGCCCTCAGTCCCTGAGAACTCCTTGGGATTCAGACCCATGAAGTCCTTGATCGTCCCCGCTCTCTGCCGTGGCTCTACAGGTGGTGGGACCACGGGACGTCCCTCAGAATGCTCCATGCTCTGGCGGAGTAGGGTAGTCTGCTCCTGATGGGTTGTTAGGAACCCCTGGATCAGTGTGAGCAGTTGGGTCCCGTCGAGTGTGACGAAAGCCTGGGTGGGTATAGTGATAGGGGGTGGTGGAAGTATCGGGTCCTGCCGGGTCTGCGATGTGGAAGGTGGTGGAGGTATCTGGGTTGGTAGATTTGTGGAGTGGGGGAGTGTGGTAGGTGGAGGTGTATCAGTCAACTGATCAGCTGACTGGATATGGAGGGCCCCGTTCTCGGGTGTAACATGCTGGGATGAACGAGTAAGCACCATCTAAATTACAAATAAAAAGTACTTATAAGCTGTTCTAAAAACATGTCACGACCCGCTACCCAAATTGTTGGGCCAGGCCGAGCCATGCCCAGCCTACGTTGAGATAAAACGTAGTAAGCTGTTCTAAAGACAACAGGATAAGACTAAATATGCTAGCAGTTCTATAAGTGAAGAAGAATCATAAATGCTCCAAACACAAAAGTCGTCGTATATATAGTAAAATGTCCAAGTACAAGTGAACTGAAATGTAAAACTGGATACATGTCCAGTTGCAAAATGTATAGTCTAATACATGACTACTGTCACAAGTCTAATAATACAAAAGACAACTAGGCGAGGTTTTCCGCAGGAACATCCTCGTAAGGCAAAGCCGGGTCCTCGGCAGTAACTCCATAATAGGTGTCGCAGAGTAACTCCTCCTCAGTAAGGACACCTACAACGTTATCCTGTCAGGACGGGAGCAAGTACTGAATCTAATAAACTAGCATATGAAACATGAAAATAAACATGAGAGGAATAACTGGAAAGCATGGCATCACATAGTCTATCATGGCAAGGATACATATGTCATAGAGACAGATGTATATGTAATGTTTAAAACTGTAGCAGGTACGTGATCGGTCAATAGATGTACAATGTACTGAGGCACAATGTAAATAAAATGTACATATGTACAAGTGCACAAGCATAGGTGTACATCCGTACAGAAATGCGGGATAATGGCCTACGGCGCAGATTCATATAGAATGAACTTTGCTCGGTACGATAATGGGGGCATGATCACGTACTCAACTATCAGTTTCCCCATAACCCATATTCTATCATGTGAGAGATACATAAAGACTGTTCTTAGCATGGTAGTAACTGAAAGTACAATATGTAGAGATCTAACTTGTCACTCCAAGGATCAGCATTTAACATGGTGGGGTTTGTAGTTCATTTATGTAACAATATGTAAAGTTCATAGAAAGTACTTGCCTCTAGCAAAGCAAAACAAAACAAGTTGCGATAACAGTGCTATGGATGTCCAGTAACTCGTCACTGTAAAGTAAATACAATAACTTAGTTTTTATACTAAGTTAAAATACTATGACACTAATTGGTGCAATATAACTTGGGACTGGGCACCTAGCCAAAATGATGACTTTAACATAGGAGACCAATGTGGGGTGACACAATACTCAAACTAACTTTCTAGGGTCTAGAAATCAATAAGAAAATCAAGTCATGAGTGCGCTACTACGAGCCACTATATCGAGCTAGGCATATATAGTAATCTGGAGTGCACCATAACAGGCCACTATCTATAATTTGGACATAGAACAATACGTGAACATAAGCATGTACCATGTATATAGAGTGTACAATCATTTTTTAACTATCCAAGGTCATCTAATCATGTTAAGAGTCTATTACAATCGAGAAAATATCAAAAACGGACAAAAACGGGCAAAAAACGGACAAAAACAGCCTAAAACAGCATAAAACGGCATACCGGCGGTATACTGCGGCATACCGGCGGTATACCGGACTAAAGACAGTAAGTTTCTGGTGCCAAAAACGGCATACCGGTGGTATACTGCGGCATACCGACGGTATACCGTTTTTCCAAACAGCAACAAAATCCAGATTTTCGCTAAAACTTGTTTCGGCCATAAAAACTTCATTTTAAATCAAAATTCGGACTTTCAAAAGTCAAATTTGAATAGAATTGAATTTCCAACAACATGGAAGTATTAGTTTTCACAAATCAAAACATTTGATAGATCAAAACCTCAAAATACTCGAAAATCATATCTAGAAACTCAGATCTACGCAATACTGTCAATCAAAACCAAAAGTGCTATATACTAAACATGTTAACAATTTAAAGAAGCAAATTATAGGCCAATAAAACTCTAGTTTCCATGGAAAACAAAAATAAAGTATGGTCATGCCACTTTTGAGCAAGATACACTTGCCTAGGTTAAGCTCCAAGCCTAATCTTCTAGTCCACCACCAAGAGGGGTACAAAACTACACTCTAGACCTCAAGGCCAAGCTCCTAGCAAAGCTCCAAGGAAAGAGAAAGGAAGAAGAAATGAAGAGAGAGTGAAGAGAATAAAAAGAGAGAGGAGAGAGAAAGTGAAAGGGTTTATATAGAAGGGGGAATTAATCTTAGCCGTCGGATCGTGATCCATGTTAAAATCTAAGTCAATCATGGCCATTCAAACAAAACCAAATGTCCATTGGGTAATAGGGTGCTTCTACACTATTCATGAAAATATCTAAACACTATTCATCAAAATATCCAAAACACTATTCATCAAAATATCTAAAATCAAAAATATCTAAAATGTAGAAAATCTGTCTGGACGGTATGCCGGCCAAGGAAAAATCTATAAGTTAGGAAAAATTTCAAGGCATTACGAAAACCAAGAAAATATGAAATACGCTACAAAATACGTATTTAAATTAAATGTTATTAAAAATTATAAAAACTATTTATTTTTTTTTTGAAATCTAGGGGCTTACACAAACATCTTGTAATTGTATTACTTGCTTGAGATTAAGACAGTAGGCTTGACCTTAAGAGACTGTTGGCTTGTAGTAAACCCTCATATCTAGACAGCCATGACCGTATAGCGAGATGGACTTCATTTCAATATACGTAGCTGGCTATGTTCGCCCCCGCTCTCCAGTATTCTGGTTCTGGGGCGTGACAGCTCCGAACCCAGAAAGCGTGTCAAAGAACTGAAGACGACACTTGTAATATTTTGAAGCCTTTCTAACGTGCAAGGGCAATCTCCAACATTTTGAAGACTCTGATCAAGACCGTGCCATGTCTCATCAACTCTCTCCAATTCTAGGTCCAAGAGAGTGTTTTGCTGTTTATGTATAAAGGGATGTAAATTTATGGAACGACTATCTTATTTGAGTCAATTTTAAGCCCGTATGGTACTTTTATAATCGAGTCTTGTAAACAAGTTTATTATCAATGAAAGACAAGTTTTTTTCTTCTGTTGCAAATATGTTGTTCAATATCTGCGTACTCTCTTTGTTGTTATGTTTTGGATAACCTTATGAATGTGCCTTGTGCGAGCACAACCTAGGCTCGTATGCTATCACGTCCGGGAGACGACTACCAATTCTACAAAATCGGGACATGACAGAACTCGCCTCCCCGACCCCTCATCCGCTTCCCTAACCCCTCCTCTATCGTCGTGGCCAAGGTCCAGCTAGAGGCCACCCATCACGATCATGGTCTAGCGGAGCAGCAAGAGGCTCCGCCGCACCTTCCTGCGTTGAGGAGGACCCCTACCTCCACCTCCGCCACCATAACATCGTCGAACCACCTACGCCTGCCTCCACTTTTGCCACCCCAACATCGTCGAACGTGGAGAGCGCTGACCTCGTCGAACGTGCACGTTGGTCAAATCTAGACATGGTGTCGGGATATAAAAATGACATGTCGGGAAGAATTTGGGTGTAACAGTGTGTTAGATACGAAGATTTGGGTGTAGAGACCCATGGGTCGGACCCAGAGGCTGAACATAAAATATGTCCGACTGGACACAAAAATTATGGACACAACACATTCATAATTATTTTATCAAAAAATTACCAAATAGAATTTTTAATTTTTGTTTCTTAAAATATTTTTTCAGATGAAAGTAACCAAACACAAAGTGAGAATATGCATACCCAAAAAATAATTTATAACTTTTTCTTTGAAATACTACCAAAATAAGTCAAATTAGTAACGTATTTAGCGACGTAAGAAAATAACGTCGCTAAACTAAAAGAATTTAGTGACGCACATAAAACGTCACAATACGTCGTTATTGGCGACGTTCCACGACGATAAGCAATTATCATTAATATTACTGAAATTGACGTCGTCAGGAGTAGCTAAACATCGGTGACTTTTTAACATCAGCGACGTCGAATGATGTAATAAACATTTACGTCGTCATATATTAAAATATCAGGGACTATTAGTGACGTCTATTGTTGATGTCGCTCTTGCTTTTCATTTCCTCCAACTCGTCCCCAAAAAATTTCGAGAGCGCCGCTCGAAATCCCCCCTCTCCCGACCTCCGTTATTGGCCCCCCTCCGCCTCTAGCCCCCCGTTTGCCTGCACCTCTCGAACCTCCCTCCGCCTCTGGTCCTCCTCCCCTCTCCGATCGACCCCTCTCAGTCAAACCCCCCCATCTCGATAAACCCTCCCCCTGTAAAACCTCCTTCCTTTATGTTATATATATATATTTGTATTTATATTTATATTTATATTTACATATATATATATATTTTTTATATTTATATTTATATATAAATATAAATATAAATATAAATATAAATATAAATATAAATATAAATATAAATATATATATATATATATTATATATATATATATATATATATATATATATATATATATATATATATATATATAGAAAATTCTTCAATACATCCATGGAAAAATTTGTATCGATACATCCCAAATCTAAACCATTGGATGTTGATCCAATGGTTCGGATTAAATAAGTTTTCTTGGACTATTAATAGAGTAGGGAACATCATTTAATGCTGATTTTGACTTTTGACCTCTTGGTAACTTGCTAGTGTAGGTTATTCTTCACTTCAATTTTTCTAATGAACACCCTAAATTAACTCATATTTACTTTCTCTTTTGTCCATCCAATTTAATATTTTGTGCATCTACGTATGTATAACAATAATTGTGCATCTACGTATAAATTCCGTAATTTGTTTTTTTATCTAACAATTTAATATTTTGGTTATAAAGCTATAGGCCATGGTGGTGGTGGTGGTGGTGGTGGAAGGAGAAACGGAGATGAAGAAGGAAAGAAGAAGAAGGTCTGATTCACGACGGACGTCGTCGAGCCCTCCTCGAACAACGAGGAGTACCCGTGGCAGCACTCCTGCAGGCTCCCGGCTTAGTAAAATTTATTGTCCCTGCCATTGTCAAGAAAGTAAATTAATAAATAAAAAAATAACCGACTGTTTAATTAATTCCTCGTGGAATTAAACCTCTTCTAGTGTTCCTTCAATTGTTAATCATGATAACCTTTGTTGTTATTCCATTGTTGGACCCAAAATTTATTTGTCTTTCCTGTAGGAACCCTAGAGGGGGGGTGAATAGGGTCAGGCTAACTAATCAAGCACTTAGTACAAGCTAATTGGCAATTTAAAAATATAAGTGCAAGAGAAGAAGCAAACATAATACCGACACCCGATATATCCTGGTATCCTCCTAAGAGGCAGTCCAGTCCCGGAACTCTCTCCGGCTTTAATCCACTATTTGAGCAAATAGTTACACACGAGTTTGGATTCGAAGAACTCGCCAACTTCTTACACAAGAGCTTTAATCCGAAGGGCTCTCCGACTTCAACCGAGAGTTTGGATACGAAGACTCCCCAACTTCAACCGAGAGTTTGGATACGAAGACTCTCCAACTTCAACCTTTCACAATAGGTTTTGATCTCCTTACAGTAGGATGAAGATCTTACTTTTCAACTCAATAACTCTAACACAATTTGTGGATGGCAAATGAAAGCTTTGTAGAGTTGTTTGTGGATAGGCTTCGGTAGTTTAGAAATTTTTAGGCTCAAAGCATCAACCTTGAATGAAGGGGTTCAAGGCTATTTATAACCAAAGCTTGAAAAGAAGCCAAAGGCAACTTTTCAGTCACGAACCGGGATACCGCCGGTATGATCCGGCATACCGACGGTATACCGGTCTGGGATTGCAACGGCTCGAAATATAGCCGTTGGGATCATTTAATGCTGAAAATCCGACCGTTGGAATTTCAACGTGACTGAATCGGTATACCGTCGGTATGATCCGGTATACCGTCGGTATGCCGATTTTGTGGACAGAAACTTTCTGTGAACAAAATCGGTATACCGCCGGTATGCACCGGTATACCGTCGGTATGCCGGTTTTCAGCCAAAAATGATCCTGGGCTAGTTTCTGCCCTAGCTTTCGATTTTGCCATCTATTTCTTGTGTTTACAATTATTCCTAAGACTCATTACAGACTCCAGATATACTGTAGCAGGTGCAGGCTTCTTCAGAGTCTTGAAATGATGATGGCATGGCTTGGCTTCTTCCTTTGATAGGTGCTGGCTTTTTTTCCTTGGCGGCAGCTGTCCAAAGATATCCAGTTTGTGAAAACTGAATACCTTTCGGGAGCTTCGCCCCCGAACCACCGACGAGGGGCGCTGCCCCCTCGACCCCCGTCCGCTGACCGGGCAGCGGAACCCCCGGTGCGTGGCTCCAGAGATGTCGTCGGGTGGTTCAGAGAAATCTTGTGGGATCCGTCGTCTTTGGCCCACCATGATTTCTTCATTGCATATGTCCACATTGATCTTGCTTATTGCTTTTCTGCATGTACATGTTAGACGAACAAAGTAATATACATAGTAGCAAGTATGATAAATTAAAGAACATTACGACTATGCAAAGTTTAAGTATAAGTGCTAAGGTGATGGCATAAATGTTAGTGATATCATAATGATTAAACTTAATTGAATGACCACAATCAAAAACATAGTTTTGATTTTGGCAACCCAATTAAATTTAAGATAGATAAGCTCATATTACTAAGATGTAAACCAATGGGCACATATCACCAAAGATATAAGTATAAGTAGAAATGCTATAGTGATAGTATGAAGATTAGTGATAATAAAATGCTAAACTTAACAGATTAACCATATTCAAAAATATGATACAATCATTGGGCCAACATTTCCATCTTCCTCACTTTTTGTATTTTTCTCTTGTTATATATACAATAGTTTTCTTGCTTCAACTATTATTTATTCTGAAATACATAGAATAGTTTTCTTATTTCATTTTGTAGTACTGGAGAAAGATGTTGACTCATATGGAAGATGTAGAAGAGGTAGAAGATTGGATGCCAGCTTCAAATGAAACCTTTTCGCGTATGATGCGTAGGTTTGAAGAACATCTGTCGAAGATTTTAGCTCAACTTGTTTCGATCAATTATAAGCTTTGTTCAATCGAACTTGAACAAATTAATATATCTCGACGTCTGGAAAAAATAAAAGAATATTTCGCTTTCAAGAAGGCATCTTCATCTGGAGTAATTAATATTGTTGAGGAGGTTGAAAATGAATCTTCTGATGAGGACGAGAAGCTGAAGAAAGTTGGACAAACAATCGAGCAAATTTTTGATAAACTCCCTCTAGAAGAACCTGACCTTAGCAGTTCTTCGAAAAGTATGCGAGGGAATTTAGTACTGGTCACACCTTTGAAAAGTCTAACAAGAAGTTCAACCTCAAAGCCTAACGAGTGGAGTAGTAGTTGTTCGAGTTTTTACAATTATATTTTTGTGGATGGTAAACCTGACGAGTAAGTAATATGAGTTTTCATTTCAATAGTTTATTTATTTTGTTTTTCCTAATCTATCAGTTTCTTTTCTTAGCGAAATAATATCATCTTACAACAAGCTTTATGTGACTTGGGCTGAGATGAAGTCCATTTCTCCAGGAAGGAGAATTAAAGATGGGGTATGTAGATAGTATACTTTTTCTTAGATGTCATCTATATTTACTTCGATTCCATTGCTACTTTTTTAATGAGATACTCAGATTGTTAGCACGGTATTGATACCATCAATGTTTACTATGATGCAATCGTTATTTTTTAATGAGAAATACTCAGATTGTAAGCATGGTCTCTTCTTTTCTCACCGCGAAGGAACAGAGAAGAACTGTCAATAAAGCTAATTTATGGTATTTAACAGTAAAGTTAACGGTAAGTGAGCATTTTATTCTTTAATGATTATGCATTAACAATTTTGTCTCGTTTGTTTGTCGTTCGTAATATATTAATTGATGTGTATGTAGAGAGCAACGTTACCTCCATCTAACAAACCTATTCATGAAATATGGAAGAAGTGCAAATATTTCGAGGATTATATGGGATCTTTAAGCATTTGTAATGAGGTATTAATTTATTTATGTTTAAAATTAAAATTCCAATATACTGAAAATTAATTAATTTGTTTTACCTAATTAATCCTGATTCAGATATACATACCCATGCTTGTGTCTGACAACTATACCCTTACAAGAGTTATGGTTAAAACAAAGACTGTTGAAGTTTTGGACTCCCTTGCATCTACAGATGAGACGATTTATAACAAAGCAGTCATAAAAAAAATACTAAGCTCATATTCATAAATTTTTATGAATTGCATACTAGATTCGCGGTATACTAATACATACTGTATTCTGGTAATTGTAGCTTTCAAATTTGAATCTCTTTCTCGAGAAAGAGATTTGGAAGTTGAGAGATGCTAGGTTCAACTTTTCTACTTTCTCCATAATCTGTCGTCCTTATGTTCCTCGCCAGGATAATATATTTGATTGTGGTATTTTTATAATTTTATTCATGAAAGACGGATATAGTTTGGACTCCCGTTCCTTCGATGCAAGTCTGAAAATATGTCTTCAAATACTTACACTTTTTAGAGCAATATTTTTGATGTTATATTTGTTATATGCAGTTTGATTCGGAATTGGAAAGACGCAAAGTTGCTGTATGAATTGCATCTTCAAAGCACAATGCAGAAGAATCAAAATTGCGCAACAATATAATTAATCAGCAAAGGTCGAAAGGAGTCCACTCTGATGGGTGAAGATAGAAGAGGATGAATTTTTTTCTTTTATTTAATGAAATATGTTCATTTGTTTTGTAACAAATGGTTAGGAATAAAGTTTTATAGAGTTATAATATTCTTAAAATGTGCGATGAAAATTATATCAAAATAAACCCTTGCCTCATAATTTCCACAACCATAGAACTCTTTATCTTGGCAGTTGAGTAAATTAAGATCTGGTGAGTTCCTATAGGATTTCTGGTATTAATATTTTATAATCTTGCTAGATTGTTTCATAATCTTGCTGCCATATAATATTTCTTTTTGTCATGAAGAAATATTCTGCTGCTTTGGAAGAATTTTATGGAAAACCAATAATAAAAGTTGGGTAAATGAAAAAAAGAAAAAAATAGTACATAACGATAATTAAATCAACGACGTATCACTTAGTTCATTTGATTCTATTGGCTCTTTCTCGCTAGCTCGCTTCCGTACTTTACAATTACGAAAATTGTGACCCGATTTTCTACAAACTCTATAAATTCTAAGCTTGGGGATAGTCTGACTTTTTTTTATTCTGGCTTGATTTCCCTTGAGAAGCCCTTCTTTTTGTTGTTACTGGATTTGGCTCTTTAAAAGCTTCAGGCACTCCACGAATTACATCAGCTACCATTTTTTCTTCTTCGCCAATATCGGTCACCATTTTTTGTAATTAAATCAGCACAGCTGACATCAACTCTATTCTCTTCTCTTGAATTTTGCTTATTTTTTAAAATAATACGTAAACAGATTAACTTGTTCATTAATACCACCATACCTTCTGCTCTCAATCCTGTCTGGGTGGATGAATCTCCTTTCTGCGCCAGGTTCGGAGAGATAACTATCTTTGCAATCCTTCAGCCAACGAGTTTTTACCAAGTTCTTTGGAATATCTGACAATTACAATTGCTTCATTGCTGAAAAAAATGCCTACAAGGAATCCCCTTGGTCTCCATCTACAAGCAGTCACAGTTTATGTTGTTGTCAGTACGATAAAACGTAACCTTCCAGTTTAGATTGTTTGTCTTCAAATACTTTTCGATAGTGCAAACTTCTGCCTCTCTTATGATGTGAAGGTAGACAACACTATATCTATCAGAACGTGTGATTTCATTCCTTACCTCTATAAACACTTTTTAGTGTAAATTGCTGCAAATTGATCTTTTATTACGGCCATGCTAGTTTGTTTCACAACTGGTGTTGAGAGTTTATCAGTGGCATTCTTACTCATCTGGACGTAACGTAAGGCCGCCAAACCGTGGTCACAATGTTGAAGGGCCTTCCATAATGGCTGCTTCTCATTCAGAAATCTTTTCAAAAATGCATTCATTAATTCACATCTATTTGTTACAGTAGAACCACCAAATAATTTCCACGTAGGAATATGTCCGTCCATCGATCCCTTGTTCTGTACAATGCACTGGTCCACTCATTTTTCTCTACATTATAATTCCTTAGCATCTACTACCAACGATTTTTAAATTCTTCGACTGAATAGTACCTGTTTAAAAAATATGGACAATAACAAAAGTTTTAAAATTGTAACAACAACATACTTCAAAGTAAAGTACCAAGTGTGAGATGTACCTTTTAATCAGATTACTCAATTCTTTTACAAAATTATCTTGGTGTACATGTTTGGTTGAATTGTTTAGGATATGCCATGAGCACGTTCGATAAACTACACTGGGCATTAAATCCTTAATTGCTTTATTCATGGATCTGCAACCATCCGTGAGAATTGTCTATTGTAATTTTCCATTCATACACTCTTGGAATTTTTGTAAAACTTAATAATATGTCTCAGCAGACTCATTATGGATCAATGCAAACCCAAACACACAAGTCATTGCATGATTGTTTGTACCCACTAGAACCACCAACGACATTTGACATCTATTTGTTTTATATGTAGAATCAAATGCTAGTGAATCTCCAAATAATTTGTAATCGAATCGACTTGCACCGTCAGCCCAAAAGAGATGGGTCAATCTGGAATCTTCATCTACCTTGTACGCGTAGAAAAAATCTGGGTCAATGCCCTCCTTAGCTTGAAGAAATGTAAGTGTTGTCATAGCATCAACATCGTCTAGTGCTCTACTATCTTTAGCTAAAGTATTGTATAAATCTTTTTTCGTCCATCCAACCTTATCCCAGCCACCATTCTAGTGGACAAATAAATTCCATACCTCTGAAGTCGTCATCCCGGATTGTTTCATCAGCTTAGCTTGTTCCAATTCTGCGGTTGATATCTTACGATGGGATCTCAAAAAAACTGTTTCAAAATCATTAGTCAGATTATGGTTGTGATGTACTCAAATTTTTTTGACGACCCACAGCTTTGTAGAAATGTTGTACCCAATACGAAAAATTTCTTGACCACTTTTGCTTTCACTTCTTGGCTCACGAACCCTGTTAGGAGCTTCAATGTATTTCTTCTGTCTGAATCCCGCATTCGAACAACACCAACTACGGACTACTAGCATCCTAGATTTGTTTTTCATTACTTCGTTCTTTCTAACACTGAAACCAACTATTTTTGAATATATCCGGTAGAATGTCTCTGCTTCTTCAATATAGTTGAACTTTAAGCCAACAATATCTTCATCTAAGGGATTCCTTGGGTCTTTGTTAATGTTGGCAGACTCTAATATTTTTTTCATTATCGCTATATCGAAATCCATTGGAGATTCACTATCGTCCCTATAAACAGAATTAAAATAAGTATGAGAAATCAATGTAAAAATATAATGCATTTCTTAAATCTATTAGAAATGGTTAAGCGAAATAACTTATCGTTGTTTGCGTTAATGTCATTGTCATCGTTAGGATGCATTTCTCCGTTCGTTTCTTCCTTTTATTCTTTATCGTCTTCTAAGTTAACAGCTTTCAATCTTTGTTCATCATCTAATTCTTCCACCTGACCCTCAATTTCTCCATCTGACACCGCTATTGAAGCAAAGCTTTCTTCATCAACTAATTCTTCCACATGACCCTCAATTTCTCCATATGACACCACTATTGAAGAAAACAGAGTGTCTTAGAAACCAATAGAAGAAACGAAGGACAAGAAACAATACAAACAGAAGAAATGCTTGACTAATCCTAAAAGTATGCATAATTTTAAAAAAAAACTTCCAACACAACCTTTTCGTCTTCTGTGTACATGTTTTATTGAATTGTATAGGATAAAGCATGCAACAACATTTAATGCTACGTTTACTAGTGTGTAATTATTTTCAATAATATAGTATTACTAGCAACATGCATATAGTGTTACTCCCCAATTGCTAATCATATCTCAACTTTCCTCCCAAATTTTTTTGATTAGTGTTACCTCCCATCCTTCATAACACACTAGTAAAAAATTAATACAAAGACCCGTCCCCAATCTATCTGCTAAACTAGAAATTATAGCCCACCGAGCTCCCATGGTGCACTCTGCGACACAGGTAATGGTGGTGGTTCTATCTTCCACTCTCTCTTCCATTTTTAAACTGTTACGTGGCTCTCTAATATTTTCCATTTTGTTTGGTTCAGGAGAAATGTTAGTTATGTTCGAAGAACACTCACCTTACAGATGAATATTCATTTTTGAGCTTACCTTGCAACATCGGAAACTGCAAGGGGATTAGGCACCTTTCGAAGTCAAATACGAAGATAAATCATGTTAGGAAATTTCTGAAGTGCCCCCTCTGCTTGGATTTCCAATGGCTGGATGCTGCTATATTGGAAGCCAAATATGGAAGTGCACATTCAACAACTCAAAGGAAAGGTTGTTTCACATGTGGTGACTTAGGTCATTGGAAGAAATAATGCCCTTGGGAAGAAACCACTTGCCATAATCCAAATTATGGAGGAAAATGGCTATCTTTGTATCAAAGAGGAGCCACAGCAAGGAAAGAAGATTCTTACAATGCCGAAAATGCAACAGTACATTCCAATGGTTGAATGAGGCTACTGTTAGTGATACTAACAATACCGAGTCTGGAATTCCTGTACAAATTGTAGTGGACACAACTTTAGAACAATTGTGTAAAACATTTGGGGAAGAACTGGCTATGTAAATCTGAAATCATGTACTTCATCAACTATATGACTGCAAGAAACTTTTTTTTAGACAAGATTCTTCAACTTGGTTTACGCTTCCAGCGACAAGTTATTGATGGAATCTAAGTTGAAAGTTTAATTTAATAATAATTATGCTTTTTTGGTCAATGATATTTTTAATACTACCTTAATTTTAATATTTGTTACTATAACAAAATATTTTTGACACTTTTTTTGACATTTTTTTAGACAACATTCTTCAAGATGGTTTATGCTGCCAGATAAATTTTGTTGATGGGATCTAAATTTAAGAACAATTAATAAGTAATCTTTTACTTTGGAAAATGATATCTACACCCATTAAACAATTAATAGAATAACTTTTTGCTTAGAAAATTGCTTTTCGCTGGCATCCTGAATTTTTTTGAAGCACTTCCCCACCGTAATACTTGAAATACAAAAACGTCTATATGTTGACTACTAGTGAAAAATTAATTTTATCCCATGTTGCGGCCGTCGATCTCATTTGTCTTTACAAAATATTGGGGAAAGAGGCACAGTCGTCGTTCTCGTGGTCCTGTACAATGAGAACAAAATAAAATCAGTAAAAACCCTAAATAAAAAGGACAAAGACTAGGTTGTCGACAACAACATATGAAGCATATCCTTAACAGTCCTTAACCGGGCCAGAAGGTCTAGTATACCAAATCCTTAACGAAGGAGGAAGAAGAAGAAGTAGAAAGAAAAAAAAACAAGATGTGTAACAAATCCTTAACAAAATACAAGGAAGAAGGAAAAAGAAGAAGAAAAGGAGGTTAGCGAGAGAGAGTACCTGTGAGATAGAACCCGAGAGAGAGAGAGAGAGAGAGAGAGAGAGAGAGAGAGAGAGAGATGAGATAAAGAGAATTAGGAAAATAGTCTCGCAGGCAAACCAAAATAAAAAAATTGGGCGCTTCTTTTTTCGGGTTTGAGCTTCTTCTATTTTTCCATACAATTATGCTATCAAAAATGCTATTTGGCTCCCAAAAATCTTGGAAGATGTGATTTCCCACGACATGGCATGGGGACATGGCATAATTTATTGTAAACCATCATAATTCTAGTGATGTCTATTTTAGGTAGATTTTGATTATTCCATTAGCCTTAATTAGCATTGATATAATTAGTTGTAACCACCACATTTTTAATTTAGGGGTATTTTAGTCATTATGTATTTATTTGAATTTTTCTTATTAATTTATTAATTAATGTGATACATGTAGCTTGATTGGTGTTTTGAGTAGCATAAGGTGGTTTGACCTTAGTCACCTTTCATTAAGAGCCTAATATGATAATTAGAATTTATTTGTTGACCTATAGAATTAATTTCAGAATTTAGTTTATTTTTGGCAATAAATTAACGATTTAAAGTCATTTTTACATAGGCCTTTTTAACCCTTTTTGACATGGGCCTTTTAGCAACTCATGGAGTGCTTGGCCCATGTGCAAACCCTAACCCTAACACCCTCCTATCATGGCTGACCACAAGCAGCCCCCCTCTCATTTGTAGAAACTCATAGCCTCCACAAGATCTAGAGCAAACCCTAATCTCCCTTTTCTCCAAAACCCTAATTTTCTCATTCGGAGTCCACCTCAAAAGAATTCCATTACGCTCGTTGGGAAGAGGAGGACTTGCTGGAGTACTGCTAGCAAGGAGGATGAGGCATTTGCTTGGAAGAAATCGACCGACAAAGCGCTCGGGGAATTCCTTTTATTGAGATTCCGACTCTCAATAGGTAAAAACCGACCTACCCTTGTTTCTCCTGAATTTTCTTCATTATGCATCCATATAGGCACCCTCGATCTGTATATGAAGTTTGGTAGGATTTTGGTTTCGTTCGATAGCGGTATAAGACACGTATCTGTCTTATGTTGCACGTGTTCGGCAAAATGCCACTTAGAACTAAAAGGTGTTAATTTTCGATTCTGTTTTCATGAAATCCTTCCTTATATGATTTGTAACAACTTTCATGAAGACAGATCGGAAATCGACACGATTTCGGCATTCGAACGGACATGGACACGCGTACACGAGATCCCGTGCACGGTCCCGTGCATGTCCTGCTGTCTGTGCAGCATAACTCGACGCACAGAGCTCCATCTCGCGTAAAATTTCATGAGCACGTGGGGGCAACCTCTGTCCACATGCTCCAAAAATTTTACGACGTTTCATCGAGTGAGCGCAGAGAAATCCGACGTGCACTGGTCAGCCCACACAGTGCACGTGGCTGAATTTCGCCGCTGACACGGCCTTCGTACGCGGACACGGCGCATCGTGGACCCGTTCCAGGAGCACGAGCACGAGCACGTAGCCCTATACCTAGACTACCCAGGGATCCGATCTCGAGTCACGACGTGGCTCAAATTACGAGCCACAAGGCTAGACACGCGCCCACGGGCACGCACGTACGCGCGCGCAGGCCGCACGGCTGTCGCGCGTCGTCGTGTCGTATAGGCGCACCGTGCTGTCGTGTCAGCGTGTCCTAGCCCTACCCCGAGACCCTACCTAGACGTGTGCACGAGCACGAGGTTTCTTGTTGCGTGTGCGGCACTCAATCGAGCGATATACGCGCTCTTGACACGCAAAATTGGTTTTCCGATACGCATTCTCTAGACACGACACGGACACGGTTTCGACTCTGTGAGTAACCGAGCACGTCTCACATGTCAAGACCATCGTGTTTGCCAAGTTTCGCGGGTTCTAGTTAAGATACCTATAACTATATATGTATATATATGTTTGGTGAATGTATGTTGAGATACTTCAATTCTTAGATTTGTACATTTGTTTCCTCTTCACGGTTTCACTTTCTTTCTTCTATATATATATATATATATATATATATATATATATATATATATATATATATATATATATATATATATATATATATATTATATATATATATATATATATAAAAAAATATATATATATATTTTATATATATATATATATATATATATATATATATATATATATATATATATATTATATTATATATATATATACATGAAGAAATATATATATATATATATATATATATATATATATATATATATATATATATATTTTATATATATATATATATATAAATATATATATACATGAAGATATATATATATATGCGGCCAGATCTCCCAGCCGCATGGAGAAAACTCATGCGGCCGAGACTTCCAGCCGCATGAAGCAAGCCTATGCGGCTTCAACTGCCGGCCGCATGAAGACTGCTGACTCTAGCCGCATGCTGCATGTTCCTCGCGGCTCAGGCTCAGTCTTCGATCATCTCTTCTATGGTCCCGATCTCTCATGGGCTCAAGAGAATATATCTGACTCTCTGCAGCATCACTCTGACTTTTCCTACTATACGCCTTCAGGCGCTCAAGTGAAGAAGTCAAGGGCAGTACGAGCTCGGCGAGCTCAAACGACTGTCCCAACCTCTTACCATCCGAGCGCTCCACATACTGTTATACGGGCCTCTAATAGAAAGTTGTACAGAACCACTCGAGTCCAGCCCCCGGCGGCAAACAGACTCAGTGGTTCCCAAAAGTCTCCCAAAACCCAGGGAGCAAACATGATCGCTCCGGACCCGTCTGACTTGCGTGAGGTTATCCTCCACAAACGCAAGGAAAGAGAAGAATTCCCGACATGCAAAGAGTCCTCCTACGGACGTCACTGCACTCAAATCATTGTCAACTGCTGTTGCAACAACGCGACAACAATAGAAGACCGGCAATCTGTTTTCCAAAGACTGCAGCGACCAAGCTCAGAGGATGAAGCACCTCCTGTCGTCTCTTGCAACTCCACTCAAAAGATTCCCTCTGATGGGAGAGGGAAGAAGATGAACATTTCCAACCCAAAAATTTCAACCACTGCGGCCAAGAAACTGTCGTCTAAACGGCTGTCCACCACCGGAGTATTCCAAGGCACCCGTTCGAAGACGAAATCTGCTACAGTCGGAGATTCGTCATCCGTACCGCTGGGGGTCACTGAAACAGGAGGTAGCACTCCTCGGAACATCCACGATAATCCGATGTTCCAAGGAGACGAGCCCGAGGAAACAACTCTCCTGTCAGATACAGAAAATACCGACGTCCCCGAGGACGTCCACGACTCTCAAGACGAAGCAAGC
Source organism: Iris pallida (assembly GCA_029216955.1). Taxonomy (NCBI): domain Eukaryota; kingdom Viridiplantae; phylum Streptophyta; class Magnoliopsida; order Asparagales; family Iridaceae; genus Iris; species Iris pallida. Next base: position 7,711,974 of record JANAVB010012598.1, on the reverse strand, counting down.
TCTGAAGTTGGGGGCACTACTCCTTCTGAGTCCGAACCAGAGGAGAACATTCCCACATATCCCGATGACTTCTCGGTAGATGGGTATGATTCGGAGGACACGTCCTCCACCGTTCCATCCATCTCTCCATATGTAAGGATGGTATTCATGACGGACAGCAACCAAGGTGGTTCCAGTGATCGCAAACGAATCGACACTTTGGAAGCCATATTACATGCCTTGGTCAAGTCTGTAGATGAGATCAAAGCGGCCCTTCCAACTCTGCAAGAAGGGACGCCTGGACAAACAAGTACAGGTCCCGCGGTCAATGCGGACTCGAACTCAGCAGCACCGAACCCGAAAAACAATCCTCCTGAAATGACGACTCCCACCGCTGTGGATGAGGCCAGAGAAGCAAGAAGAGAGGTCCAGGAGCTCCGCGCCATGTTTCACGCTCGAGAAAACTCTCAAGACCTCAGAATACGGCAACCATAGCTTGCTGCATGGAGGGATGTCCTCTTCCCGCCAAGATATAAGTCGTTCAACGTCAATCCCTATGATGGCAAGACCTCAGCAAGTCGGTACATCACTTACTTCGAGGTCACCACCGATCATCTGCCCTATGACGATGCCATCCTCACATGATTATTCATTGGGGGCATTGGAAGGAGTCGCCTTCGACTGGTACCGTAACCTGCCAGACAACTGCATCCACTCCTTCGCCAGCTTCAAGTGCATGTTCTTAGAGAGATTCTACGAAGTAGGGCAGGACATCACAATGTCCACCCTTATGGACGTCGTCCAAGGGGAGAAAGAGCTGACAAGGAACTATATCGAGCAGTTACGCCAAACCGTGATGAAGTTGCCGTCTGGTAACCCAGACTCCTCCTTGATTGAGATTTGCCAAAAGAGATTGCTCCCAACAATCAGTCTCTGGATGGGCGAAAGTTAATTTAAAGATTGGAAGACATTCATCATCAGTGCCACTAGCGCCGAAGAACGGTTGAAGAAGGCTCGCCAACTGGGGTTGCACATCTCGGACGGAGAGAACAAGGGCAAGCGTCCCAATACCAACAACGACAATGGAGGTAGCCCCTCCAATAATCGGGACAACAGGGATAAGCAGGCTATGGTGGCCGATACAGCCAAAAAACCTGAGTCAAAACTGGCAGACAAACAATGGCCGCAAATAACCTACTCCTTCGAAGACGGTCACGTCAAGCCCATCTTGGACATGCTCATACAAGGAGACAGAATTCAGCTCCCTCCACCAAGACGGGAACCTCGGCCGGTATATGGAGAGCCCAAAGTATTGCCATTACCACCGCTACGTCCACCATGCTACGCACGACTGCTACCAATTGAAGCGATATATCCAACATCTCATCGATTCGAACGCTCTGGCCATCAATTTCGAGGACATAACTGTGGCAGCTAACATGGTGTCCGTACAATTCGGCAACTTCCCTCCACCAGAGACTCAAGACGGTGTAATACCCATCCCTCTGGCAACAATAGAGATTGCTAATCTTCCACCTCCTCGGGATCAGATTGCTGGTCTAGTACACCTCACCACATCACGGAGAGAGATCATGTGGGTCCATCTGGACCTAGTACTTGAAGTAACTCAGTCCATATCACCTTCCATTTGCAAGAAAAAGAGTGGAAAAGTCAGATCCTGTCGCATAATCTCGGCAGATGTTGAAGAAGTCACAGCTGTCGTTACCCGATCTGGGGCACAATCCCAACCCGTGATTGAGAACCCAACTGAAGATCATCAACCAGCTACTGCTGACGTCCCAGGACCTTTTCAGCCTCCGACGACCGACAAGCCTAGGCCGAAGGAGACTCGCTTTGACAAATCCCTCCGAAAAGAGACACCTCAGGGGTTGGAGAGGCCCTACAACTTCGATATCTTGGCACAGTTGGCCAATACACCGGCCAAATTGTCATTATACGAGCTCCTGAGGCTCTCAAAGGATGTTCGCACGGCTTTGAGCGATGCACTCCAAAATGCCGACGTGTATTTGGCTCAGGTCAACCTCACAGGAGAGAGCCCGCCTGCAAATCTCCAAGACAGCGCTTGCACAGGAGCAATGCCCAATATTGTCTTCACTTCTCGGGACATGCTCATCAAAACCTGTCACTCCCCGATCCTGGAATACGTATTTTAATACGTAAATCGATAAATTGTATTTACCTTGTATTTATACTATATTTATTATACAGTATTTCTTCATGCATTTCCCAAAAATATTCGACAAAATATTATTTTCTAATTTATTTTCTGCATTTGGGCCTACAGTTTTGGCTCATTTGGGTAACCTATTCTTGGTTCACCAATGGTTCATCATGAACCCTTTGGTTCATCATGAACCCATGGGTCCAAGATCTTTATATATAACTCATCTCATTCTCTCTCCTCTCATTTACTTCCTCCACCAACCAAGGCAAGTACCAACTTGCTCAAGAGATGGATCAATAATTTTGTCAATGATTTCTTACAAAACTATTTGCCAAAACATGTTCTTCTCCTCAATCTATACTAGTTTAGAACTTGGAAATTTTTATTTTGAAGCTTTGATTTTTATAGATCTAGGTTTTAATCATTTTTGGATTTTGCATGGTTTGATCTACTTTAGTTGGATTTTATGGGTTTTTGATGCTTCCATGTGGACGAGCATTCAGTTTCACCCAAGTTGGAACTTTGGAAATTTGGATTTGGAGTTCGGATGGCCCAGTTATGATGCTTTGAAGTTTGGATTCAGCCATGGTGTTCTTGCTGTTTGGAGAAGACAGTGAACAGTGTGCTCCTGTTTGAGCACAGTTCCTGTTGGAAGCGTGTCTCTCCTTGAGCTTGCGTGACTTTTCACGCAGCTCTCTCCTTGAGCTTGCGTGACTTTTCATGCAGCTCTCTCCTTGAGCCTGCGTGACTTTTCACGCAGCTCTCTCCTTGAGCCTGCATGACTTTTCACGCAGCTCTCTCCTTGAGCCTGCGTGACTTTTCACGCAGCTCTCTCCTTGAGCCTGCGTGACTTTTCACGCAGCTCTCTCCTTGAGCCTGCGTGACTTTTCACGCAGCTCTCTCCTTGAGCCTGCGTGACTTTTCACGTAGCTCTCTCCTTGAGCTTGCGTGACTTTTCACGCAGCTCTCTCCTTAAGCCTGCATGACTTTTCATGCAGCTCTCTCCTTGAGCTTGCGTGACTTTTCACGCAGCTCTCTCCTTGAGCCTGCGTGACTTTTCACGCAGCTCTTCCCTTGAGTCTGCGTGACTTTTCATGCACGCTGCCTTGAGTGAGCCTGAGTGAGCCTGCGTGACTTTTACCCCTTGAGCGTGCGTGCTTTTGTGCGTACGCTTTTGATATTTTATTAGATATTATATGCCCATTTTATATCCTTACGCCTTTTGTCCTGAGCATGATATGAGCACTAATGTGACCCCGGAGAACAAAGTGTTCCTTCCTGATACATGTACCTGAATATCCTAGTTCTTGTTCATGCTCGACAAATGACTCGTAACTCCACGTGGCGTATTTGCAATGATGCATTACACTAAGGAGGGTAGAACATGTTGACATACTGATTGACATGGATCCTCCTTGGGGTACTCGTACTAAAGTACGACTTTAAGAGGATAATCATGCAGGCCACAGCATGTGAGTCCAAGATTTCACCTAGGGTTAAACTAGGCAACTAAACATACTAGATGCATGGGGAGGGCAAAATCCCGAGATCGTGTTACACCAGCCGCCTTGAGATACTGTCTTGACGCGCCGGCTGGTCTCCACGGATACTGTGTCATCTGCAACGAGTGGATGACTGTATCCGATTAATTCCTGCTATATATTATATGTTTTAGCAAGATGGCCTTACGAGGGACCTGTGCTCAATCATACCTGTCTACGTGAACCCCTGGGTTGGCTAGCCTTGCTGGAAAGATACGATCTGAGGATTTTCTAATAACATGACGCGAGGATAACCTCGTCCCACTAGAAACTCGTAGACTTGATTGGCCGTGAAATCGACTCGCTTGTATCCTATTACCTTCCGTGAATAACTGAGGGAAGCGGACTGTCATGGTACGTGATCCAACCCATGTTCTTGTTTGATTGTTGGGTTGGTTATCGTACTATGATAGGCTGTGGACCGAAGTTATGAATGGAAGACTTATTCTGATTGTGAATTGCTACTTCTGTGAATGACTGAGGAACATGGACTATCATAATACATGATCCAACCCATGTTCTTGTTTGATTGTTGGGTTGGTTATTGTGCTGCGATAGGCTATCGACCGAAGTCACGATCAGAAGATTTTATTGTTTATACCTTTTAACTTATGTGAAAGTTATAGAGTACGACACGTTCCGACTCCATGCGACACCTTTTGTCCTTGTTTGGTTGTAAGGGTGCCACATGGGTTCGAGGATGTTGCGCTACCCTATAATAGTAGCATAAGTATTACTATTATCAATCATTCTATTAACTGGGTTTTTAATCTTAACTCTTGTGCCCCTTTGGCGGTACTTGCTATTCGGGGCTGACCCCGCTGGTTTTTGTTTGGCCAGATCCCGTAGCAGAGCCTGAGGACACGATCTTCCTCCCTGACATCCATGGTGCATACTAGGAGCATGGCGGTTCGGGGACTCGAGTGGGTTTCTTCTCCACCACTCCTGCTTATACTTTTGCGGCGTTTAGCCACCGGCACCTGTTAGCCGGATTACTTGATATTTTATGTCAGTACAGACTTGTAAATAAACAGACTGCAGCTGTGTATAATTTTGTACTTCTGACTCTCTGAGATAGCTAAATTATAAAGCTAGTCGCTCATGACCATTTTGATGAAGCGTCGGGGACGCCTTACTGCTTTATCTTTAATGTTCATTTAATTGCTGATGTAATTTGATTGATTGAGACATAGAACTCTGTGGGACCATAGAAGACTTGATTGTAGCATGTACCCCCTAGTCTCTCGACAGCCACGATCGCCGTATGACGTTACGTACCTCATATGGAGTAGCTGGCCTAGTCTGTCTCCGTATTTCGGTACTGGGGCGTGACAAAACCAATCTACACGATCGTCCGTTATACTACACCGGATACATCAGAGACGTAAAGGTGGACCAGATGCACATTGATCATGGTTCTTCCATAAGCATCATCTTGAAGGGTCTGCTACATCATCTCCGCATTTCGATGCATCGCCTGACGCCAACAAGCACCGCCATCAGCGGTTTCAATTCGGGCAGGAGCTACCCAATTGGGAAGATTCGCTTGAAGTGCCAGATTGGCGATCTCCAGTCAGAAGTGACCTGTTACGTCATAGATGCGGACACTTCTTACAACATCCTCTTGGGGCGCCCTTGGATACATGATTACATGATCGTGCCTTCTACGCTGCACCAGTGCTTCAAGTATATCGACAAACACGACTTTGTGAGGACAGAATTTGTCGACATCGATCCCTTCAAAGGAGTCGAATCCTACTACTCGGATTCCTGCCTATACGAGAAGTCGAAGAGGCACCTGGATGAAGATGTACAAGCTCAATCTGAGACGGCCTCAGCATCAAGTGCCAAATTGGGGGTTGCTAGTTTGCCAACAACTCCACGCTCGGCTCCACCGACAGAACCCCTGATGATCAAGCTGCCCAGGTCATCCTCTCAGTCTTCATTTATACAGGGGGTGACCGAAGAAGAACCGAAGCTGGCCAAGTATGTGGCTGTCCACACTGATGCTCCCTCCGCAGATGATGTAATTCCGCTAGAAAAGATATCTTACTTCATCAATAAAGGGCTATCTTTGAACTACCTCGAGCTTAATAAGCTTTGTACAATGTATGCTATGGAACACGGTATAGGCACTCACCTACACACACAGGTGACAAATGTTTACACCGCCAATCAGCTTACTCCAGTGGAAGACGCTTATCGTATAATCAAAGAAGGGAACCATCCAATCATCTTCGGCCGGAAGGACGACCCACAACCCTTTACCCTAGAGAAGGACGATCTCGAATCAGATGCCGGGAGACTGCCTCTGTATCTTTATAGCCGTATGCCCAACAGCCCTTTCCCAAAATCCTCGAGTTAGAGCCGTGCGTCCAACAGCTGGATGCACAATGGGAAAAGCGGTTCGAACAAAGGGAGCCTCCTACTAAAGACGAGGTTATACAGGTCGACCTCGGCAGCGAATCTTCTCCAAAACCAATCTTCGTCAGTAAAAGCCTAACAGACGAAGAGCGAGAATCGCTATTGGAACTTGTCAAAGAATATATTGATGTGTTTGCCTGGAGCTATGAAGACTTGCCAGGACTAAACCCCGAAGTTGTCCTTCACAAGCTCAACATTCGGCCAGATGCAAAGCCGGTCAAACAACAACAGCGACGCTTCCACCCGGGCATCATGGATGCGATTGAAGCCGAAGTCAACAAACTAATCGCCAGCGGCTTCATTCGTGAGGAACAACATCCTGACTGGGTCGCCAACATAGTACCGGTCATCAAGAAGAATGGAAAGATTCGAATCTGCATCGACTTCCACAATTTGAACGAGGCATGTCCCAAAGATGAATTCTCCCTCCCTATCACAGACATCATGATTGACAACACATGCGGCTTCGAACGCATGTCATTCATGGATGGTTTCTCGGGGTACAACCAAATCAAGATGTCTCCCGACGACGAAAAGCACACATCATTACGAACACCGATTGGCACGTACTGCTACACAGTCATGCCTTTTGGTTTAAAGAATGCGGACGCCACATATCAAAGAGCCATGAGCATCATTTTTAGAGACCACTTGCGTAAAACTGTGGAGTGCTATGTTGATGACATTACCGTCAAGAGTCGCTATAAGAGAGACCACTTGCATGATCTGAGGACAGTGTTCGACCTGATGCGAGCACACAACCTGAAGATTAATCCCATAAAATCCTTCTTAGGTGTATCCAGCGAAAAATTACTGGGTTTTATAATTACTGTCCAGCAAATTCATGTAGACCCAGAGAAGACAAAGGCAATTATGGAGATGGGTCCCCCGAGAAATCTCCGCGAACTCAGAGGCCTTCAAGGAAGGCTAGCTTATATCAGGAGGTTCATTTCTAACCTCTCCGGGCAGTGCCGACCATTCACCCACCTCATGAAGAAAGGTGTCTCGTTCGTATAGGATGAAGAATGCCAACGTGCCTTCGACAGCATCAAAGAATATTTGTCGAACCCTCCAGTCATGGTAGCCCCGGTTGCTGGGAAACCATTTTTGCTATATGTACGAGCGATAAAGCATTCCCTCGGTGCTCTGCTGGCACAAAACAACGATGCAGGCCATGAACAAGCTATATATTACCTCAGTCGAATGATGATTGGGCTAGAGCACCGATACACCGCTGTGGAGAAGGATAAACCATACATGTGATCTCACGAGTCAACCCTCTCAGAGTCCTCATGACTAAACCAGGGGCACTCAGCTCCCGTCTTGCCACATGGGCAATATTGCTGTCTTCTTATCATATGGTCTTCGTCCCGCAAAAGGCTGTTAAAGGTCAAGCTCTGGCAGACTTTTTAGCTGCTCACCCAGGCTCGGAGTCGTCCAGAATATATGAAAGAATCCCATATGAGGTCGCCGACTCGCATGTGGCCTCCCACGGTGATATATGGCGAATGTTCTTCGACGGTGCTCCGAGAGCTGGACCCAAGGGCAACATCGTCGTTGGAGTAGGGGTAGTGTTGATTTCTCCTTCCGGACTGGTGATCAATCGCGCTTACTCCCTCACGGAATCTTGCTCTAACAATGTGGCCGAGTACAACGCTTTGGTTATCGGCCTCCAACTTGCAAGAGAGCTGGGGGTAGAATATCTTGAAGCATACGGCGATTCGCAATTAATCGTCAATCAGATCCGGGGTTCGTATGAAGTCCGCCACGAAGACATGATCCCCTATCACCAAATAGCGATCAACATTATTTCGTCATTTGAGGGATTCTTCATCGAACATGTTCCCAGGCTCCAGAACGTCGAAGCCGATGCCCTAGCAGGCCTTGCCGCTTCCCTAACAGTGCCAAATTATACTCATCATTCGGTTGACTTGATAGGCCACGAACTGGTCTGTCCGAAGAACAACGTTCAAGTCGTGGCGAGTTATTCCGCCCAAACGATCGACGAAGCACCAGACTGGAGACAACCATTCATAGACTTCGTAGTATACGACATCCTGCCCGAGAATCCAAAGGAAGCCACTTCCATCAGAAGACGTTCTCTCAGATTCTTCTACGATACAGAAACGAAGATGCTGTATCGACGATCCTACGACGGGTTACTGCATCGATGTCTGTCAAATGCAGAAGACAAAGAAGCTGTACGCGAAGCTCATGACGGTGTTTGTGGGGCCCATCAGCCTGGCCCTAAATTACAAGATCGTCTTCGCCGAATGGGCTACTACTGGCCCATGATGGTAGCAGATGCGATAGACTATGCAAGAAAATACAAAGCTTGCCAAATCCACGTGGACTTCATCCACCAACCATCCGAGTTTCTACATCCGACGGTATCATCCTGGCCATTTGAAGCATGGGAAATGGATATCATCGGTCCGATTACTCCACCTTCCTCCCGTGGACATCGCTTCATACTCGCGATCACAGATTACTTCTCCAAATGGGCGGAAGCCGTCCCGCTCACAGAAGTGAAGACTTCAAACGTGATCAGCTTCCTCAAGCATCATGTCATCTATCGCTTTGGACTGTCCCGAAGGATCATCTATGATAATGGTCCACAGTTTGCAAGCCATGCCTTCTATCGATTCTGCGACAAGCATCGCATCTAGAATATTGCTTCAACACCATACAATCCGACAGCAAATGGGTTGGCAGAGGCATTCAACAAAACAATCATCAAACTTTTCAAAAAGTTTGTCTCTTCCAACAAACGCGACTGGAATGAGAAGCTTGGTGAATGCTTATGGGCGAACCGTACTACAGTCCGAACAGCCACTAGGAACCCGCCATTTGCCCTGGTATATGGGAGTGAGGCAGTCCTCCCATTGGAGACTCAAATACCCTAAATCCGTGTTGCCCTTACTTACCAATTGACGACGGACGACAACTACCGTCGCCGGCTACAAGAGTTGGAGGCCTTAGATGAAAAGCGCCTCTTGGCTCAGCAACGAATCGAGCTATACCAAGCACGCATCTCTGGAGCCTTCAATAAGAAGGTTAAGATCAGAACATTTCAAGTGGGCGATCTCGTTCTGGCAGTCCGGAGGCCGATGGTCATGACTCACAAAACCGTCGGCAAATTCCAGCCAAAATGGGAAGGTCCGTTCATCATTGAGGCCGTATTCTCCAAAGGTGCTTACCGCCTCGCAAAACAAAATGGAGACTTGCTCGCGTCAACGGCAAGTTTCTGAAGAAATATTATGTCTAAACGACAAATTCCAAGATCATCGAGTCATGTACCCGCTGGTACCACTGAACTCACTTTCATAATATTCCAGTTTATCGAGTCATATACCCTCTGGTACCGTTCTTTCAGACTTGCAGACATCAGCAAATCATCATGATGGAGATTTATTGCAATCAGTATTAATTACTGATAGGATTTGGCACAATCTACATTAATGGCCCAGATTCATCACACTCAAGACTAATGGCCCAGATTGATCAATCAACAGGCCGCCGCCACTTTAAGAAGGGACAATCATTGCAAACCCTAGGGAAGACCCCATTCCTATAAATAGCAAAGTGTCATTCCCTTGCAGAGAGGAGAGACAAAAAAGAGAGAAAAGAGAGGAGATTCTCTGATAAAAAAAAGGGAGACACAAAGAGCCAGGGAGAGAATATATAGAGAGCATTTCCTCAACGCCAAGCAGAGCTTCCCCGGAGTCAAGGCTGCATCCGATCGTCCAAGGAGTAAGGCAGAGCTGCCGTCGCTTTCCCGAGCCTCTATCGTCACCCCCCAGAATCTAAAATAAACAATTGTACTTAGATTGCTGTACCTAGGTTTTTGTCCCTAGGCTTTCTTTTTACAAGCGAGTTTGTATTGTGAAGTAAAAGTCCAGTCCTCCGATAATTGTTCTGTTCTTTTATATTTTATGGCAAACAACAGCAGAATAAAATAACATAAGACTCAACAACTACCAGTCTCCATAATAATACAACTCTGAATCCAGAAAACTACTGACATAAAAATAAGGAATAGTCTAGACTAACTACACTAAGCATAGGTATCATCCTCAGAAGCTGCCTGAACCTCCCTAGGGGTCCAGGTCGCGAGTGTCATCTAGGCAAGCTCCAAAGTAAGGGGTCCAGGCTTCCTCATCATCCGCTGTAAAATTTTCAACAGGTCCAGTCAGGACAGGAGCGAGCACAATACATCTCACGCAGTTCATATCAAGTTAGGAAATATAAAGCATGCAATAGAGTAAGGTACAAGAAACACTGAGAGAAGAATGTATATGAAAAACAGCAGAGATTTGATAATAAGAAATATCTATATATGATAAGTAAGAACTGTAAGCAATATGTGATTTAGAGTACAATATGGTTATGTAAACGGTTTAGGACAATGTAATGGTAACTCCATTGTACGTGAGTTTTCAATGAACATATACAATAGTTATACAATGTTGTACAATAGAATTTGATTACATAACCAATTCAACTCCCTCTCCCCAATCAATACACAAGGATCCACTCCAGTTACGTTATCTTATACAATAGTGTACAATGTTATACAATAGATGTACAATGTTATACAATAGTTGTACAATGGTCTATCCATGGGACTCATATGATAATGAGAGTACAATATGCACAATGAGTATACAAGGATAAGGGTATTCAATAAATACAATATGTATCTAGTGAATACAAGGGGATAACATCTCAAAAGAAGATCCATATAGTACCAATCCGTGATAACAATCGTGTCAGTATCAAGTACAGTAATCTAGAGCAAGAATGTAAATCCAAACAAGTATGAAACGGTCAGAGAATGTACTCGCCTGATCTCATGAATATCCGGAAGAAAACTACTGCCTGAGGAGTGGTGTCTGGCTCCTAATCAGAACAGTACAAGTCACAACATGTCTAAAATAATGAAATAGACTACATGATATTTGGGGTCAATCTAGGCTAAAGTCAACTTTTGGTCAACTCTAGTCAACCCTAACAGTCAAACTAGGTCAACTCTAGTCTAGTTAGGTCAAACAAGGTCAAACAGGGTTAAACTAGGTCAAACTAGTCTAGGTTGGTCAAACATAGGCTTAACAAGTCAATCTAGGTCAACTAACTAAATACCACACAAGTCTCACTAGCCTAGTGATACACAAGTGTATCACACCCCATGCCATAGGCTATTCCACCTAGGCCATGGGCCAAACACATATAGGCTAATGAATTCTCTAATTCATACTATACTATCATACTACACATCTAACATATATATATTACATTACACAAGGTTAGATAATATACATATATATATATATATATATATATATATATATATATATATATATATATATATATATATATATATATATATATACACTCACAGGCATAGAGGGATAGATATGCAAATAGGCAATGTGTCACATAGGTACGTGAATCATAGCAATGTGTGTGTGTGTACATGTAGTAGAGTGTGTGTGTGTGTCATTTTCATATGTGTGTGTATGTGACAGGACATAAGGAAACCTGTGTGTGTGAGTTAGATAGGAATGTGTTTGTGCTAGAGGAGTAAGGGAAATGTGTGACTGGTTTGTGTGTGACAGATTTCAGCTTATGTGTGTAGTGTAGACTGTGTGTTAGGATGATAAAAAAATGTGTATTTTCATGTGTGTGTGTGTGTATTTGGATTGGTGTGAGAGTGAACTGTGAGGGAACCCAGATTTGTCTGAGAGTGTGACAGTTTTCAGGCTGTGTGTGTTTATGAGTGAGCTAATGTGTGTGTGAGGGCTAAGGGAAAAAGGCCTGTGTGTGAGGAGTGAACTAAGGAATGTATATGACAGGATATTACAAGAGGGTGGCCTATGTTCTCAGTTTTAACAGCTAATATGACAGTTCCAATTTTTTCCCTTAGCAGTTAGCACCCAAAACCCGATTTCAATGACCCAATGCATCACACAAATCAATGTTAACATGGACTACAACTCTAACACATGAAGATGAACCAATTAACTACCTAATCATGATTAAAATCAGTAGAAAATGACACTTGAACCCAGAATTAATATCCCAGCCATGTGTTCTCAGGAATTTAATAATGACAGTTCAATAAAATTCATCCCTAGTAGTTAGCATATCCAAAAGTCAATTTCGAACCCATTGCTCAATACAGTCCCAAACTAACATGAACATCACCCATTACATATGTAGGTGATCTAGATCAAACATTTAATCAACACAAAAATAGTTTGAATGCAAATTTATAATTCGAAAAATACTGAAACAGGGAAGTATCAGTCCCTATTGGAATTCAATGAATGCAAAATCATATAACCATCAAACTTGCAATCTAACATACTCATTACTCATTAAATATGTAGGTGAGCTAAATCCAAACATTCATCATTATTAGAATCAGTAAAATAACAATTTAAAACCCAAGGAAAACCGAATCAGTGAAGTATCAGTCGGATGACAGCCTATTTAGGAAAATTTGAGGACTTGAAATCAATAACCCATCCAAACTTCAATCTATCGTGATCATTACTTAGCACACATGCAGGTGAACTAATTCTAATATTTAACATCATAAAAACAGTTTAAAAGAAGATTAAAATTAGGGAAATAAATCTCAACATAGCGTATCAGTGTAGCATCAGGAAAATTAGGATTCAGGAATTCGAACTCAAATTAATCATTAAAATTACAACACAAAGGTTGGTAACTAGGTGCCACATGTGTGTAAGTGTGTCTCGAGTCCTCTCGTGTCACCCAGAGCCGGATACGGCGTGTCCACACATCATTAACCACTCTCGTGCACACACAGGCACGCTGTCTCGTGCACTCGTGTCTAGGACACGACATACGATACGACACAACACGTGGGTGTGCACGTAGGTTCGTCTAGGATAGGGCTACACATTCGACACCCTGTAGGGTGTCCACGATGTGTCCAATGCAGACACGAACTCGCGTTCGTGCGTGTCTATGTACGTGTACAGCCGCCTGCGCGCGACAGCGTGCGGCCAGTACGGGCGCGATTGCGTCGCGTGTACTCAACCACATGTTCCCAAATTTTGGGAGCATGGTGACAGTCACTTCCCCTGCTCTCCATAAAAAATTGTGTCCCGACGCGTCCTGTATCACGAGTTCTAGCCCCCGATAAGCAGGACACAGCCTAGGGCTCGTGCTGCGTGTCCAGGGCTAGAAACGTGACACAAACGGACACAAAACACCAAACATCCTTCACAAACATTAATACACACATGTAGATCTACATTTCTATGTAATTAGTATTTCAAAATTCGGAATTAAATTCCTAAGAAGTATTTCTACAAACACCTATATGCCTATTATGATACGTGTCCGATATGGACACGAAATGGACACAAATTGTGCCCAAATCTCGGGGACAGCTAGAAAACCCTAAAACCTAGCCCTATATGCAAAGAAATCAGGAAAAACAATGAGATTAGATGGTTTACCTATTGAGTGTCAATGCTCAAGAAAGGCTTCAAAGGAAATGATTCCAAATGGCAACTCTAAATCTCCAAATGGCACACAAACTGAGGTGAACCTCCAAAATCAGTAAACAACATAAATTAGATCCTAATACAAAAGACTAGGGTGAAAAAGGAGTTGAAATGAATAAAATAAGATTTTAGGGGAATGGAAATTTACCTCTCCTTCCAAAATTAGGACATGAACAAAAGAGGCAAGAGCACACTAAGAGATTACTTATAGGCAAGGGAAAACCCTAATAGTGGTTGCCATGGGTGGGTTTAATTTGGTTTTGGGCTTAAGTCATGGGCCTATGGCTTAATTACAAGTCTTGAAATTGCAAATCATAAGTCATTGACTTAAGCCATAAGTCATGAATTAATTCACTTAAACTAATCCTTCCTACCTTAAAACTAATTTCTAATGACTAAAAGTAGGTTAACTTGAGTTAAACTAGGGTCACCATAACTAGGGTTAGCTTCTAGGCTAGTCTACAAGTCTCAACTAGTTCAAGTCAAAAATAAAAAACACCAATTAAATAAATCATCAAATAATTCAAAAAGGCCAAATGACCAAAATACTCTCATGCTCAAAAGTGAAAATAAATCATCCTAATGTCATGGTTGGGCTCTAGGTCAGACAGTCTCTCGGGTTACGCTAGCAAGCATCAAATAACAAGTCATAATTTTAAAATAGTTTTAAGTGATTAAAAATCACAAAAAATTATATCATGATTTAAATATCATTAATAAAAGATTAAAGTTACAAAATTTCAAAATTACCCTCATTTAGAAAACAAGGTGTTACAAGTCTACCCACCTTAGAAAAATTTCGTCCTCGAAATTAAAATGGTAGTAATCCTTCTAGGTCAAACATGGTCAAGGGTTAACCACTAGTCAATTTCTCAACATCCAACTACTTGGTCATCAACTGTTCAACTTCTTAGGGTTTTACCTATGCTAGCTATCTAGGTGTTGGCAACTAGAATTTAGCAAAAAAGAAACTCTATAATAGACTAACTCTTAACCTTCCAAATCCTATCAAGTCACCCATAACTAAATACCCACAAGCTAAGCACACCAATCCTAAATACCACTATATATATGCTCAAGAACAACAATCCATCACATATATCCTAAGTATATTATCTATATATATAGACCTCTTAGGATTAGGTGAAACTACAACTATACTCAAGGACAGGCTCTGGTCATGGGTGCCTCACTGGAAAAGGTAAGGGAAAGTAATAATAATCATCAAGGCTGTAAGGCATACTAACATCTTATATGTAAACTGGTTGGTATTATAGATAACAGGAGAATTATCTACAATGGGTTACTATTCTAACACCAATGCTAACTATCACCTCTAGGGTACAGACACTCTACAAGTCATCATATTATTATAATATGAAGGAACTACCTATAAATAAGCTCTACAAAACTAAATATCCCTACTCCTAAGTTATTTACAACAACAGAAGGGTATGATGTTCAAAAACCTTCAAGATACAATCTGATAATCGTATGCATCTGTCCAAAATCATGTTACTCGGAGTCTTTGTCATGCTAGTGAGCAAGGCTACGATAATCACAGAGTCCTTGACTAAGGTACATACCTCTAGGTTCATGGTATTTAAAATTTTCGTATTGCCGTATGCGACGGCGAAAACCTTAAATTCCTACACCCGAGAAATACGTCCAAAATCTGACTATATGTCCTCACTATGCCAGCTAACACGACTATCGAAGATTCTAGATCCCATGATTGAGGTGACCTAGCCCATATGCTTTTTTCAGAAGAAAAACAAACATAACACAAGAACAACAGAACAAATTGATCAGTCAACAAGGAGCAGATGGAATCGAATTTCAAGATAGTTATAAGAGGCAATTGTGGAAATGGAATCGAAAAGATCAAAATCCTGCAGCAAGATCTCCAATGGCCTGTGCATCCTCGACTGTCCTGGCGAAGCTCGCCCTCGCTGGTTTTCTCTGGCCTGCTGCTGGTGCTGCAGGTACCTCTGCTGCTGAGAGAAATCGGGAATAACGGGAAAAGGTCTCTGTACAGGCGGAGGTGCACCTCCAAAGTAGCAGAAATGCCAACCTGAGTCGGCACAACAGGAGCTGCGGTCTTGAGGCCCTGATGAACAGAATGAGAGGTGGCCAACCTCTCGATAGTATTCCCCAGACCGGAGCGATAAGATCGTGTCTTCATAACCATCATGAAGACAGATCAAAACAAGAAGCAATTTCTGAAAATGAAGCGAAAATTCAAAGGGGGACAGTTTATATTCAAGGAAAGTCAATAAGCAACAATTTAGATAGAAGGAATCTGATTAGGAGTTTTCCTGGTGTGATTGAGTACCCTCAAAATTATCCTAATCCTACTGCAGACTGTAGTGATATTCTAGTTCGAATACCACTACATAAACTCGACCTGCATGGGCCACCACTAAAAACGTGTCACGACCCGCACCCACTGTGAGGGTACGAGTACGTAACAGCACCCAGCCTACGTCGCAGTGTCGGTGGTAGAACGCTGTTCTAGGTCATGAACTATGACTACAAAATATGAAATACTCTCCAAAAGGAGGTCAAACACAAAGGTACAACTCAATCACAATCTAAGGTAGAATATAGGACGATGGAAATAGATAAAGAAATCCTCAACTGAGGTACAGCAGAATAAAATAACATAAGACTCAACAACTACCAGTCTCCATAATAATACAACTCTGAATCCAGACAACTACTGACATAAAAATAGGGAACAGTCTAGACTAACTACACTAAGCATAGGTATCATCCTCAGCAGCTGCCTGAACCTCCCCAGGGGTCCAGGTCGCGAGTGTCATCTACGCAAGCTCCAAAGTAAGGGGTGCAGGGTTTCTCATCATCCTCTGTAAAATTTTCAACAGGTCCAGTCAGGATAGGAGCGAGCAAAATATATCTCACGCAGTTCATATCAAGTCATGAAATATAAAGCATGCAATAGAGTAAGGTACAGGAAATGCTGAGAGAAGAATGTATATAAAAAACAGCAAAGATTTGATAATAAGAAATATCTATATATGATAAGTAAGAACTGTAAGCAATATGTGATTTAGAGTACAATATGGTTATGTAAACGGTTTATGACAATGTAATGGTAACTCCATTATACGTGAGTGCACAATAAACATATACAATAGTTATACAATATTGTACAATAGGATTTGATTACATAACCAATTCTACTCCCCCTCCCCAATCAATACATAAGGATCCACTCCAGTTACGTTAGCTTATACAATAGTGTACAATGTTATACAATAGATGTACAATGTTATACAATAGTTGTACAATGGTCTACCATGGGACTCATATGATAATGAGAGTATAATATACACAATGAGTATACAAGGATAAGGGTATTCAATAAATATAATATGTATCTAGTGGATACAAGGGGATAACATCTCAAAAGAAGATCCATATAGTATCAATCCGTGATAACGATCGTGTCAGCACCAAGTACAGTAATCTAGAGCAAGAATGTAAATTCAGACAAGTATGAAACGGTCATAGAATGTACTCGCCTGATCTCCTGAATGTCCGGATGAAAACTACTGCCTGATGAGTGGTGTCTGGCTCCTAATCAGAACAGTACAAGTCACAACATGTCTAAAATAAGGAAATAGACTGCTACAATGCATCTACATGATGTTTGGGGTCAATCTAGGCTAAAGTCAACCTTTGGTCAACTCTAGTTAACCCTAATAGTCAAACTAGGTCAACTCTAGTCTAGTTAGGTCAAACAAGGTCAAACAGGGTTAAACTAGGTCAAACTAGTCTAGGTTGGTCAAACATAGGCTTAACAAGTCAATCTAGGTCAACTAACTAAATACCACACAAGTCTCACTAGCCTAGTGATACACAAGTGTATCACACCCCATGCCATAGGCTATTCCACCTAGGCCATGGGCCAAACACATATAGGCTAATGAATTATCTAATTCATACTATACTATCACACTACACATTTCATATATATATATATATATATATATATATATATATATATATATATATATATATATATATATATATATATATATAACCTTGTGTAATGTAATATATATATATATATGAAATGTAATATATATATGTAATATATATATATATATATATATATATATATATATTATTTATTATTTTTTATATTTTTTTAATAAAAAATGGCTAATGCCTTCATTGAAACAGAAAGGTAGGGGTTGGAACTGGGAGATAGCCCAAGTTCCTACATGGTTAAGGGGAAGCCCTTAACAAAGGTCCTAACTGAGAATACAAAAAACCTTCTTTTTTTTGGCTCTGGATATTCAAAATTTGAAAAGTCAAACTTTGAAAAACTACAGCGACCAGAGAGTGGGGCGCAGGGCCCAAGGCCACTCCACGCGTGAGGGCGCGGGGCCCAAGGCTGCCGCGAGAACCGAGATGAGAGGCTGCCTGCCCGAGGGAGGGGGCGCTCGGCCCGAGGAGCTTCGCCCCCCCCCTCCCCCCCGCACGAAGTTCGGAGGCGAAAGCTCCGGCGGCCGGGAGAACGAGCAGCGGGCGGAGCGGTGGGGCGCGCCGGCAGAAGCAGCGGGCGGAGCGGTGGACGGTGTCGCCGAGAGGGGAGAAGGCGGAAGAAAGGCCCGGGGCGACCCGAGCGTCCGACGGCGATGCTAGGAGAGGGCGGGAGCGGCGGAGGGAACGCCGGAGACAGAGGGGAGGGGGGGCACTCCGGGAGACCTGGTCCCGAAGTGGTGGCCGGGCCCGGAGAGCAGCGCCGGGCGGAGACGACCGCCGCGAAGCCGGGAAGAGGGCGGGGGAGGGGCCACCGACGCCAGGGTGGACAAGGGGGGTGCTCGTCCGGCGGGGGCCACTCAACGGCGAGGAGGGGGGCTCGCGAGCAAGAGCCGAAGCGAATGCCGTATCCCGGAGGGAGGCTGTGAAGCGGCCAGGGGAGGGAGCGACGGGGACGTTATATATATATATATATATATATATATATATATATATATATATATATATATGTATATATATATACACACACTCACAGGCATAGAGGGATAGATATGCAAATAGGCAATGTGTCACATAGGTGCGTAAATCATAGCAATGTGTGTGTGTGTGTGTACATGTAATAGTGTGTGTGTGTGTGTCAATTTCATATGTGTGTGTGTGTATGTGACAGGACATAAGGAAACCTGTGTGTGAGTTAGATAGGAATGTGTGTGCGTGCTAGAGGAGTAAGGGGAATGTGTGACTGGTTTGTGTGTGACAGATTTCAGCTTGTGTGTGTGTAGTGTAGACTGTGTTTTAGGATGATAGGAAAATGTGTATTATCATGTGTGTGTGTATATTTGGATTGGTGTGAGAGTGAACTTTGAGGGAACCTAGATTTGTGTGAGAGTGTGACAATTTTCAGGTTGTGTGTGTTTATGAGTGAGCTAATGTGTGTGTGAGGGCTAAGGGAAAAAGGCCTGTGTGTGAGGAGTGAACTAAGGAATGTATATGACAGGATATTACAAGAGGGTGGCCTATGTTCTCAGTTTTAACATCTAATGACAGTTCCAGTTTTTTTCCCTTAGCAGTTAGCACCCAAAACCCGATTTCAATGACCCAATGCATCACACAAATCAATGTTAACATGGACTACAACTCTAACACATGTAGATGAACCAATTAACTACCTAATCATGATTAAAATCAGTAGAAAATGACACTTAAACCCAGAATTAATATCCCAGCCATGTGTTCTCAGGAATTCAATAACAACAGTTCAATGAAATTCATCCCTAGTAGTTAGCATATCCAAAAGTCAATTTCGAACCCATTGCTCAACACAGTCCCAAACTAACATGAACATCACCCATTACATATGTAGGTGATCTAGATCAAACATTTAATCAACACAAAAACAGTTTGAATACAAATTTATAATTCGAAAAATACTGAAACAGGGAAGTATCAGTCCCTATTGGAATTCAATGAATTCAAAATCAAATAACCATCAAACTTGCAATCTAACCTACTCATCACTCATTAAATATGTAGGTGAGCTAAATCTAAACATTCATCATCATTAGAATCAGTAAAATAATAATTTAAAACCCAAGGAAAACCGAATCAGTGAAGTATCAGTCGGGTGACAGCCTATTTAGGAAAATTTGAGGACTTGAAATCAATAACCCATCCAAACTTCAATCTATCATGATCATTACTTAGCACACATGCAGGTGAACTAACTCTAATATTTAACATCATAAAAACAATTTAAAAGAAGATTAAAATCAGGAAAATAAATCTCAGCATAGCGTATCAGTGTAGTATCAGGAAAATTGGGATTCAAGAATTCGAACTCAAACTAATCATTAAAATTACAACACAAAGGTTGGTAACTAGGTGCCACATGTGTGTACGTGTGTCTCGAGTCCTCTCGTGTCACCCAGAGCCGGATACGGCATGTCCACACATCATTAACCACTCTCGTGCACACACAGACACGCTGTCTCGTGCACGCATGCACTCGTGTCTAGGATACGACATACGATACGACACAATACGTGGGTGTGCACCTAGGTTAGCCTAGGATAGGGCTACACATTCAACACCCTGTAGGGTGTCCACGATGTGTCCAATGCGGACACGAACTCGTGTTCGTGCGTGCCTGTGCACGTGGACAGACGCCTGCGCGCGACAGCGCGCGGCCAGTGCGGGCGCGATTGCGCCGCGTGTACTCAACCACATGCTCCCAAATTTTGGGAGCATGGTGACAATTACTGCCCCCTGCTCTCCACAAAAAATTGTGTCCCGACGTGTCCTGTATCACGAGTTCTAGCCCCCGATAGGCAGGACACAGCCTAGGGCTCGTGCTGCGTGTCCAGGGCTAGAAACGTGACACAAACGGACACAAAACACCAAAAATCCTTCACAAACATTAATACACACATGTAGATCTACATTTCTATGTAATTAGTATTTCAAAATTCAAAATTAAATTCCTAAGAAGCATTTCTACAAACACCTATATTCCTATTATGATACATGTCCGATACGGACACGAAATGGACACAAATTGTGCCCAAATCTCGGGAACAGCTAGAAAACCCTAAAACCTAGCCCTATATGCAAAGAAATCAGGAAAATAATAAGATTAGATGGTTTACCTATTGAGTGTCAATGCTCAAGAAAGGCTTCAAAGGAAATGATTCCAAATGGTAACTCCAAATCTCCAAATGGCACACATACTGAGGTGAACCTCCAAAATCAGTAAACAAACATAAATTAGATCCTAATGCAAAAGACTAGGGTCAAAAGGAGTTGAAATGAATAAAATAGGATTTTAGGGGAATGGGAATTTACCTCTCCTTCCAAAATTAGGGCAAGAACAAAAGAGGCAAGAGCACACTAAGAGATTACTTATAGGCAAGGGAAAACCCTAATAGTGGCTGTCATGGGTGGCTTTAATTTGGTTTTGGGGGCCTATGGCTTAATTACAAGTCTTGAAATTGATAAATCATAAGTCATTGACTTAAGCCATAAGTCATGAATTAATTCACTTAAACTAATCCTTCCTACCTTAAAACTAATTTCTAATGACTAAAAGTAGGTTAACTTGAGTTAAACTAGGGTCACCATAACTTGGGTTAGCTTTTAGGCTAGTCTACAAGTCTCAACTAGTTCGAGTCAAAAATAAAAAACACCAATTAAATAAATCATCAAATAATTCAAAGAGGCCAAATGACCAAAATACTCTCATGCTCAAAAGTGAAAATAAATCATCCTAATGTCATGGTTGGGCTCTAGGTCAGACAATCTCTCGGGTTACGCTAGCAAGCATCAAATCACAAGTCATGATTTTAAAATAGTTTTAAATGATTAAAAATTACCAAAAATTATATCATGATTTAAATATCATTAATAAAAGATTTAAATTACAAAATTTCAAAATTACCCTCATTTAGAAAACTGGGGTTACACCTTGTAAGATCGTCTTGTTCAGATGTGACTGGTTCGATCCGATCCAAGGTCGAGGTTGGAGAGTTGACAAACATGGTCTTATTGACATAAATTATCGCCGTTGATATCAAGCTTATGAGCCATTTGTTCTAGCAAGCCAGGCTCAGCTAGTTTACTTTACGAGCTATCTAAAACAAGGAGCCAGGAGATCAGATTGGTGGCAGTCTGTAAGACTAAAGCTGGGAATACCTTCGATGTCGACGAGATAGATTATCAGGAAGACAAACTACCTCTTATTACAAATATTGTCGATGTGGACTCAACGAAAGTTCCTCATGACATGTTTTATCAATTGGAAGAGGTAGAAGTATCAGAAGAGGAAGAGAAAGTTGATAGAAGTGAAGAGGAAGAGGAAGAGGAAGAGGAAGAGGAACAAGATGAATTTTCAAAAGAGGATTAAATATGTTTAATTTTCAGATGTAGTATGGTTTACTTTTGTTTTTTCCAGATATAGTATGGTTTACTTTTTTTTAGCGACGTTAATAAGCGACGTTTTCAGATGTAGTATGGTTTACTTTTGTTTTTTTCAGATATAGTATGGTTTACTTAGCGACATTTCAGATGTAGTATGGTATACTTTTGTTTTTTTAAGATGTAGTATGGTATACTTCTGTATTTTTTCAGATATGGCTCGACGTGGATCATTTGGTTTGGGTGCTGGTGGGAGTCAACGACCCCGACAGTCTCCATCTACCACTCCTATCGACTCCTCATACCCCTGCACTCCAGTATACATTAGCGGTCTAGTCGCCGGCAGTATCTCCATACCCGGCTCTAGCAGTTCGAGGCTAGGGCCTTCTTCTTCTATGCAGCCAGTATCGTCGAGTATTCCAGAGGTCGACCCCACTACTGAGGAGCAGGCCGAGGCTGAGGCCCACATCGAGGTCGAGGGCGATGGCGAGGCCCACGCCGAGGGCGAGGGCGAAGCCGAAGGGCAGGCTGCGTGCAGGGACAGGGACAGGGGGCGGGGCAGGGGCATAGTGCAGCTCCCATTTGAGACAGATCCTCCGTGTCGCCCGGAGGGGGATCTGATGTTAAAGATTTGGACCTGTACTCGGACCAGGCGGTAAGTGAAATTATTGCATTTAATTAGTTTAAATTTATTATAAACTTGTTTAATAAATTTTAATTTCCATTTTACAGGTATCATTCCTCCTCCGTACACCGGTTGCTGGGTACATTCCGGCGACAGAACTACGGGGGCCCCTGGATCAACTTGAGGGATGTTCCGGCCGACAAGAAGGCCTTCTGGTTTGAGCACTTTTTGGTACGTAAAAGTTTATTTTCTTTTAACATTTAGTTTGTTATGTTATAACTTACGTACTTCTATGATTTTTCAGCGGACTTACTTCTTCCCTCCCTACCGCATCGTTGCGGTCGAGGCTATATTTTCCAGCGTCGCCAGCAAGCTCATTAGGGATGCGATCCTTGACCAAAAGGATCGCGACTACCGGGGAGAGCCTATTCAGGGTTGGATCTCTACCGCCGACTGGGCGGTAATGAAGAGGAGATTCGAGAAGGAAGCCTACAAGAAGAAGTCCACGAAGTCTAAAAGAGTGCGATAGGCGGGGTCGCAGTGGTGTGATGGATCACGGTCCATCATGGATTTCTTCACCCATATGGTATGTATCTCGCCGTATACCCATAATTAATACTTTATAGTAATATATTTCTTTCAACTTAACTGACAAATCATATTATAATTTCGTAACAGGTTGAATCGGAAGAAGACCCGAATATGGTGACCTTGTTCCTCGCCACGCACACAAAGGGGGAGCGGTTCGTAGACGACAAGGCCTGGGACACCTACGTAAGTTTTATTTAATGCTAGTTCATTAATATTAATTTTTAGTTACGTAGAAAATTCATATAGATGTTATTTCTAGGCCGAGTTTTAGAAGTTTTACTTAATGCCAGTTCATTAATATTAATTTTAGCGACCACGTGAGAATTCATATAGATGTTATTTCTAGGCCGAGTTTTTGAGGCTTAGGGAGGTCGGGCCGACATGGTCAGAGGGAGCTGGTGCTAGCACTTCCCAGCAGCCCCCGGCCGCCGCAGCACAGTCAGATGATGAGCTGTAGATGAGGGTCATTGGTGGCATGCATAGGGGTATGTACTATGGTACGGGCTCCTATGGTGCTTTCACTGCGTCACAGGCCTCTGCGACCGCCACTAGTGTGTCCGGTCCCGCACAGACTGAGGAGTCGCTCCGCCACCAGCAGAGTATCGATGCGCAGATCGCAGCTCTGCATGACGAAATACTACAGAGGATGGGGGCGCCGTATACAGATGATTCTGTGCTCATCTCACGCTTTGAGAGGCTGGAGGAGACTACGGAGGCGCTGCGATAGATGACCCGCGCTACGCTGGAGGCTACGCAGCGGTTGGTCGAACAGATACAGCAGTTCCAGGAGATGGCTACGGAGCGACCGTCTACTGGTACGCCGGGAGCATCGTCTACATCCGACAGTGCACAGGAGGACATGCTCGTTCACCTGTTGTCACCGGATGAGTATCAGACGTTCTTGACGTTGCGACGACAGTCATCTGTTGGCGCTCCTCCTCCAGCTCCGGCTCCAGCACTGGGTCCAGCTCCAGCTCCAAGCGATCAGTAGTTTCATTTTTGCATTTTTGGACTGTACTATATTTTTGACTTTGTACGTATTTTGGGATATTCAGTTTTTTCGTTGAGGATATTGAGTTTGTACGTATTTGCGGATATTGATTTAGTTTATTGAGGATATTATATATTGACATTGTTCATTGCGGATAGTATATTTTTTTTTTATTTTTTTGTATATTGGAATGTATTGTGCGTGCCGGTGTTGAGTGTTCCACCAAGGGGGCCGGCGAACCCAGGGATTGGATTCTGTATTTTATATTTTGTATCTGTATTTTATATTTTGGCTCAGGCTCCAGCTCTATTTGCATTCTGGAACCTATTTTTTATATTTTTTTAACTTAGCTACGTTTTAGCGACGTTACTATTCGTCGCTAAATAGTAGCGACGTTAATAAATGTCGCTAAAAGCGTCGCTAAATTCTGACGTGGCAACACGTGGCACCAAATCTGATGTCAGCACGTCGTCGCTAAAACGTCGCAACAGTGTCACTAAACGGCGACCACACGATAACGTCGTCTTTTATGTCGCTAATTAGCGTCAACATTAAAACGTCGCAAATAACGTCGCTAATTAGCGACGTTACAAACGTCGCTAAATTACGTTGCCCTAGCGACGTTTTGCGACGTTTTCTCGTTTAGCGACACATTTTTTTCTGTCGTTTCCAAAACGTCGCTCAAAACGTCGCTAAATTCACTTAGCGACGTTGTCACCGAGTTTAGCGATGTTTTGGAACGTCGCTAATCTGACAAATTTTTGTAGTGTATACGCATTCCTAATCCTGTGTATTTTGGGACTAAGGCGTTACATAACATGCTACTTATTTCACTTGAATAGGAAAGGGTGGTAAGTATTGGTAAGATGAACCCTAGTATTATGTTGCGTGACACTTTGTGCCTGTAACACAATTATGTTATTTATTCTTCTATGCCATGTAACTAATCATAAGGCAAGAATAAAAGACTACAAAATTATATGCACTCACTAAATAAACGTGTTAGTTTTGGTTGAGGGGGGCGAGAGGTCACTCACTAGTACTATTGTACTGACCCCCTCCCCTCCCCCCCCCACAACCAGATCTGTGTAGGATGGAGTATGCTTGGAAGCACTAAGGTGTTTGGAGCTTGGACAGTGTCTTGAATTGCATTGCAGCTGGAGATATTTTCTTTATATATAAGGACATAATGTATGAAACATCGTCGTTTGTATATTTTCATGAGTTGTAAGCCTTGTGGTATAATTTATTGTATTAAGAAAGAGAGAGAGAGAGAGAGAGAAAAAGCGAATTGAATTGAGTTGTATCTTGGCTTCGAGTCGTTATAAATCTTGTTGCCATATCAATAAAGAGAATATTTCTTTTATACTTATTGTGTCGATTCGACTTCTCAGCTTAGTATTGTTGTTGCAATAATTCTGTTAAATATTCAATTGGTCGTTTTGGTGCTTGCCTTATACAAGTGCAATTTAGGCTTATAAGACATCACATCCAATTGCAATTTTCGTTCCTACGGGATCGGGACATGACATACGTCTAGTAAATATCCTCCCACCTAATGATACTTTCGAGTCGAATTCACGGCACATTCAATTAGTCACTAATTTGTAATAACACAAGTCAACTACGAGTCACCTAGCATGCAATGAAACAATAATCTGTGTATCTCGCCTAACAAGTGCCAATAAAAATACTCATTTAACATGTCATAGAAACAGGAATAATATAATAAATGAATGACTAATGACATATGCAAACAAGTTAATACTGAGAATAAAATAGACACAATCTTGATGAGTTTACGATACCAAAGTCTAGTCAAGTCTAATCACGAACATTGAACCACATACTCCATGTGAATATCTACACAGCCCAATCACAAACAACCAATACACACAATATACATATTAACAAGGCTTGCTTAGAATATGTTAGTTTGGACTAGGTTATTTATTCATACCAATAAGTTCTAAGGCTTAGGATAATATTTATATTCCTAATTTGGAAAATATAATAACTATGTGAACTTTTGACTTTTTATAAACACTGGTTTCCATATATAGTTAATATCTTTGACCAAAAAGGCTATCTAGAGGTTTTAGTAATATTATTGTTTATCCAACACTTTCACCCTTAATATACATCTTTTTAACCTTAAACGTTTATGACTTAAGGTTTTTACCAAAAATATCTTTTAAAATATTATCCTAGAAATTTTTAGGAGTTTTTAAATAGGTTATATACTATATAATTGTATAAATTTAACTGCAGAATATTTATAAATAAAATACAACCCTCTATGAACATGTTAACATATAGCTTTACCCTAACCAGGTTACTTTATATGCTAAGATTTCTACTTGATTACTATTGACAATTTGTAAACATAATAGTCCTATCTAACCCTATGATTTCCAATTACTGGTATTATTACTATGGTTATTTCTATTGCTAACAATAGTCTGTGGGTTGTGGCCTAGTGGTAGAAATGGGGGTCCTGGCGTGGAAGGCACATGTTCGAATTCTCCTTTGGCATTTGCTAAGCCGGAGAAAAAAAAACACTTCAAAAAAAGAAAAGAAAAAATTCTATAATGAAATTATGGTTTAGGTATTACCTTCATGTTCACCTATAGAGGACGAGGATAGAGCAGGAGTGGTCACCAATCTCATATAAATGAGTCGATAACGTACAAGAGATTCTACTGCTTTCCGTGTCATGTTTTGATGAACACAGAACCAATGGTGACTCACCCACAAAGCCTTGGTAGTCTAGAATTGCCAGGGTTGGTTGCAATCAGAAGAGGGTGTTTAGGGAAGTCTCTTGGTGGTGCTCGCCATAGAATTGAAGTTGTGTCGGGATAGAACTCTAGGTGGACACCGTCACGGATACGACTTGGTCCAGGGATTCGTGGAGGATCCATAGTCATCATGGTCGAATCGTTTTGGTATGGAGTTGAAGAGAACATTGGGACGGTTTCAATATTGTTGATTCGGGGAAGATGATGGTATGCACTCATGCTATGTATTTATATGGACGGTGCTACGTGGACTGTCTTTTGGCCCACAGTTATGGCCCACAGTCCATGTGGCAGTCTTTAATTGGCAGGGCACCAGCCGGTGGGTCCCACACAAATAAGTTGGGTTGTGCTATGCCAGCCCGTAGTCACAGCCGACGGGCACAGACCACGGGCTGTTTAGCATTTTTCTATTTATATACATGCCGAATTGGTGTCCAGGCGGAGCCGACGGTCCCGATCCTATCCCATTTGAATCCAAGAGCTGTGAGAAGATGGCTTTGCGGGTTTGGGGGGTTGGAATTTGACTCTTACCGGGTCATCGATTTTTATGTCAACGATCGGATGGTCCAAACTCAATACCGCTTGGACTAGACGGTCCAGATGGAAGACTTAAATCATCGGGTCGGGTGCTGGTCAAAGGCTATCGAGTTTAATCTCTAATGATTACAATTTAATTTGGAGGGTGTCACGACCCGATCCCAAAATTATTTGGGTCGAACCGGATCATGCCCAGCCTGCACCATTATGAGACGGTGGCAGTAAGCTGTTATATATGCAGGTATTCACAACCACATCTATACATTTGTCACAACTTGTAAATACGAAAATTTTAAAACTTTTTATTCAACAACTGAAAAGTACAACTGGAAATGGAAGAACTGAAATAAAGAACTGAATTCAAATTAACAAACTCCAAAACAATAAAACTAGAAAAAATTGGAAACAACTAGCTAGACGGTCGGCTCGTCGGCCTCAGGTTCTGCATCCTCCAAGGGGACTCTGGCAACACCACAGGATACAAAATCGGGTCATAGTAGCTATTGTACAATAGCTCAGCATCCTCAATGTCACCTAAAAATGTGGGTCTCCAGTCAGGAGGGAGCAAGTACAAATATGTATCTCACATTTCAAATAATAATGGAAAAGTGCAGGCTAAACAGTTGAAACAATATTTTCCAGCAATTTAACAATTTAAAATAATATGATTTGAATGTGTAATCGTCTATGGCCGGCTTGGGTTGTACAATAGCGTCCTTGCGACGCGATACGACTTATCCCCGTGTGTAAGAGGGATAAGCTCGCACAATCATGCAATATGGAAGATATTGGCCATAAACGTTACTCTATTCTCCCAATTCCCACAATCAATATCAATCAATATTTGAACCCTAGGAGAGGGTTCCGTGTAGCAATATGGTTTAAACATGCAGCTTGACAATTACTAAATAAAATACAAGAAAATATAACCGTAACTTGCCTTTGTTAATTGACTGGATCGGGAATGTCGGTACCAAGGAGGAAGTCAAGTACGTCCTCAAAACCCTACAGTTGAGGATCCTAACTTAGAAACATAGATGAGCCAAATCTAGGTGTGCTAGTTGCAATTTCTAAAAAATAGACCCTAGTCAGGTTTTAAGTTATTTAATTAATCTAACGAAATTCGTCTAACGTCGTAAACTATATTGGTTATCAATTTACGAAATAATCGATTATTGATTTATTGGAGAAAATAGCAATTACACTTTAATTGGCAAGACTTTGTATTTTTAATAATATATATAAAACTAAGTAGTCTTTTAAGTGAGAAAACATGAAGTTGTTTAAATTATTAGGAATCTTTATTCATTAACTTAATATGAGAAAATCTTATTAATTTTTGTCACGACCC